>VMDO01005404.1:0-112387 GCA_007922755.1 Pedetes capensis | reverse complement strand
CTTGGGAGTTGAACCCAGAGTTTTCATATACTTTACAAGTGCTCTTGGCTGCATTCTCAGCTTTTTTTTTTTTTTTTTTGATTTTGAGTCAGTCTCACAAAGTTATGCAAGCTGCCTCTGGCCTTGAACTTGCCATCCTCCTGCTTCTGCCTACATCACCACACTGGCTGGCTGATGATTTTTAATTTGAGCCCTTTGACTATGTTATTCCACAGTCTTCTGGCTTCCACTATTTCTACTGACAAGTTAGCTGTTAAATTTGCCTGGGTTTGCTTGTAAATGACAAGTCATTTATCACTTGATTCTTTCTTTCTTTCTTAATTTCCTTATTCATTTATTTTTTCCCAGATAAGGTCTCACTATGCATTCCTGATTGGCCTAAAACTTGAAACTTGTTTTGTAGCTGAGGCTGGCTTCAAACTCATCCTGTTGTCTCAGTCTCCTTAGGGCTGAGATTATATAGATATGCCAGCATGACTGGCTTCTCTTAACACTCTTTTTTTATTGGAAATTTTAAACATGCAACTTAATGGCTATCATTCTGACATGTATTTTATTGTGACATTTCCATATATACATTTTGTACATTGCTCACATAACCTCCCCCTTACCCTCTCATGACCTTGTTCCCCCAGCCCCACCTCCACACCAACGATCTCCTTTCTACTTGTATGTCTTTTTGTGTGAATATTTATCTATATATGTGCATCCCAATTTTGATTTAAGTCTAAACTTTTTTCTATAGCGATGTATCTTTTTACATTCTCGGCAGTATTACCTGAGCGATCTAGTCTGTATGCATTATTGCCATCCTTTGGAATTATTGGAATTATTTCTTTGATGTTTGATGTTTGAAGCCATTATTTCTTTGAATAGTTTTTTTTTTTTCCTGTCTCCCCTCCCCTCTCTCCTCTCTGGTGCATTTTCTCTGTCTCTCTCTCTCTTGCTCATTTTTATTATTCTTTAATAAATGAAAATAAAATTTTATTTAAAAATTAATATATTAATAACTTAGTTTGATCCAATTGTTTTTAGAGTAATAAAAATTTCATTTATTGAAAATTATAACTAATATGACTTACATTTATGCCAGGTTTTTGTAGGTGATATAATTTTTTTTTTTACAATAAAAATGTGTTCTTATCCATATTCGTATCTTATCCATGTTGGAAAAGATTTTTCCGCTCATCTCATCTAGCTCTTAAAAAATATGTCTTTTAGGATAGTTTTGTAGAAAATGCTAGAATTTCTTTATTAAAAATTGAGAGCATGAGCACAATCTGATTTATTTATTTATTCAGAAATACCATTACTTCATAAACAAAAATGCTTAAGTTAGCGATATTTACATTGTAATGTCTTTTTTTTTTTCTCCTTTTCCCCTCTTTTCTCTCTTCTCTTTCTGGTACTCTCATTGTGCGTATGTTGCCACACTTAATAGTTTCCACATTATTTGGAGACTTTGTTCATTATTTTTCATTCTTTTTTCTCTTCTATATTTTAGGGTGTGGTGGTGGTGAAAGTGGCATAATCTCTATCAATTTTTGCTCAGTTTGCAAATTTTCTCTTTTATCGGTTCAAATCTATTGATGAGCCTGACCATGAATTTTTATTTAAATTGTAATTTTCAATTCTAGTATTTTCATTTCGTCTTCTTTTATTATTTCTATCTCTTCACTGTTAACCTCTATTTGATGTGACATAACCATCACATTTTACTTGCTTAGTTATAGGTTCTCTTATTTTTTAAACATATTTATAATAACTACTATTGAAATCTCACATCTGGTCACTCTCACTTTCTGTTGCCTGCTTTTTTTTATTCTGACGTAGAGAGGTGATATTTTCCTGTGTTTTTGTATGTCATAATTTTTTTTGTTGGGAACTGAATATTTTAGATAATAAATTGTAACAACTCTGGGTGCTGTTCCTGCCTCCTGCCCCCATTTGTTAGTGCTACTTGCTTAGTGGTTTGTTGCATTATTTTAATATAATTTACATTTCCCCTGTGCTCTCATCCAACCCCAATGTGAAGCTTTTGATTTTGCTCCTCAAGGTGACCTACCTTAGACTATACTGAGATCGTCACTGTGGGATGACAGTGGTTTTGGTCAGGGATCTGTTGGGCTCTTTTCATAACTACAACCAGCTATTAAGTTCTAATAATGACCAACTTATTTTAACATTGTCAATAATGCCCTGGAGCATTAGTACTTTCACAGACTAAACTAATCCAGTTGAGGTTCCTTTGAGGGGATAGTTACTATAGTTAGTGTTTAGGATTTATTCTGAACCCTGGAAGTCTTCTCTTAGGCATTTCTTTCCTTGGTCTCTCCAGAAAACAAGTGGGTCTACAATTTAGTTTATAACTCCAATGAACCTGTCAATTGCCTTCAGTTTAGATTACCAATGAATCTATTGGTTATCTCCCAATTGCATTTTGTCACAACATTTACTGTTTTTAAGAGTACCGTTGGCTTGATCGCCTCTATGTTCTGCTGCAAATGAAACCAGTTCTTTTGAGAAAAACTCTTTTCTAAGTCCTATTTCTCCCCCCGCATGAAATATGTGAGTCTTAGCTTTGGAGCTGGAGGTCGGAACAAAGGAGGGTTTCTCTCCAACTCATACCTCTGTGTTTAGGGAGTTGGGGGCAGTAGCCTCAGGTCTCACTTTGCCTCTCCCACTGTGGATCCACTGCTTTATGAGCCAGGGCAAAGGTGATATGGTCCCCTGTATTCTTGGCAGCACACACGCAAGGTAGAGCCTCTGTTTCACTATTGGGAATTGAACAGATGAAGGGAGCCTTACTTCTGCAGAGTCCTTGCCTAGAATTTAGCCTCAGTAACAAGTAGCTGGGGGAAGGACAAGAAATACTGATATTCTGCTCCTCCTTAAGGAAGACAACCCTCTGACTGGGAGCTGGGAGAAGGGACCTGTGTTCTTGTCTGTGCCGGTCTGGAGTAGAGTTTTCCTTTCATGAAGTTGGGAGGGTAGAACAAGGGAATAGGTCTTGTTTCAAGTACCAAACTGAGCTCTTAATGAATTTTCATAGATTTTCTTGAATACATGTTTCTTCATTTCCTCTATCTCCTTAAGGCCATTTCCAAAGACTTTAAATGGTTAGGGTTTTTGTTTGTTTTGTTTTGCTTTGTTTTGTTTTTGTGTTACTGAGGGGTTGAACCAGGGCCTCACACATGCTGTGCATGTGTATTACCACTGAGCTGCACCTCCAATCCAATTTTTACTCTTTATATCAAGACAAGGTCTCTATAAGTTATGCAGGCTGACTCTGGCCTCAAATTCATGATCCTCCTGCCTCTGCCACTTGAGTCACTGGGATTATAGTTATGTGCCACCAAACCTGGCTTAAAAAAAACTGGGTTTTTAGAGAATAATTTTCACCTGTTTTTCTAGAAAGTAGGCCTGTGAACTCCTCATACTGTTATGCCACAAGTCTCTCCTCTGTTTATTGATTTTTACGCACAACCTGTACCTGAATATTCCAGATTGAAAAAAAAGGTTTTTTTTTTATGAATTATAGTTCAGGGCTGGTAAACTTTAGCCTGCTGGCAAAATCCAGTAAATAAAGCCTCATTGGGACATAGTTCTACCCACTTTTTAACATATAATTTGTGTTTTTTTTCCCCCACTCTAAAATGGCAGAGATGAACAGTTGAGACAGAGAATATATGGCCCATAACAGTGAAAATATTTACTATGTGGCCCTTCACAGAAACAATTTGCTGACCTAGGATTAGATGACAATATCTAGCAATGTAGTATATAGATTATATCTTATTAAATTATACTTCAATGATTTGGAGGGCATGTAACAGTGATCACCCTTTGCTAGCTGCCATTAGCAGTATTCCTTTTGCTTTCCTTTCCTTTGCACATTTTAATTCTAAAAAAAGCCACTCCCCAGTGATTAAGATGTTAATTGATAACTGATTTTTCTTTAGACTTACACAACCCAGACTATCTGATGACCTTTGGATGGCATCAGAATGTTATCACCCCTCTTTATGCTTTTATCCTGTTCATCAACTAACACAAAGCACATAAATTCATGTGAGGTTTAGCTTGTGGAAAAATCATAAGTTTGTCTAAAGAGAAGAGAATGCAGGAACAAACTCCAATAGGTTAGGGTCGACTGAAATTTTCCATCTAGAGACACATGCCCAGGATGATGAAGACCTATCTAGCAGGTAGCCTTCCTGCCCTTCATTCCACTGCATTTCCTTTCTTTTCCATATAAAACCTATATGCATACCTGAGTTCCCTAAAATGCTTTTCTGGGGAAAATACCCCTACTCCATTGTTTCTGGGTGCCATCCCTTGAATAAATCTGATTTCTTTTGAACCAGCTCTTGTCTCCTGAGTATTGGCTTTCAAACGGTGAGCAGTCCAACAACATGTATGTTTATAAATGATCTGTAATGTCTTTCTTCTCCTACCCACAAATAAGGGTAAACATTCTTTTATATGCAGCAAGTCTGATTTTATTATTACTAGGAATGATTTTCAGTAGATAATTGGTTCAACTGGGGACTAAATGTTAAAACATATGACCTTCAGGGAACATTTTGTATTGAAGCCATGACGCTCTCCTTCTGGCCCCTAAATTCCATGGCCATCCCATAACGGGAAATGGATTCAGTCCAACTTTAAGAGTCCCCAAAGTCTTAACAGTCTCAACCATGTTTAAAAGACTAAGTTCAAGTCCCCACTGAGACTCAAGCCTAACTTAGCAGTGGGCCCTTGGGGGTCTCCAGTGCTGCTTAGGCTCCACCCTTGAAGTTTCATCAGCCCTTCAGGGCTCTCCAAAGTGCATCCAACCCTGGTACACTTTGCCTTCCCTCACAGGCTATCTTCTGAAATCTTGGTGTCAGCCTTCATAACCCCTTAGTGCTTGCATTCTTCATGCCTGTAGAAGAAGGACTATATGGATGTCACCAAGGATAGCTGTTAGTTCAAGAGGTAGCTGGTCCTTTTTGGGCAATGGCTGCAGCAGTGACCTCTGTAGGCCCAGGCCAAGAAATCATTTCCCTGGATCACCTCTTTTCAGGAGTGTGTCTGGGAGACAGCCTTTCAGATACTTCCTTTTCAAATAGTTTTTAATTTCACAGCCTAAGGCCTTAAAGGGGAGGTGTTTGGCTGACTTCTGTGTCACCAGAACACTTTTATTGTCCCAGCACAAAGTGTACACACATTCTTTACTTCAGCTTATCTGCTTGCCTGAACCAACCCTATATGCAGTAACCTTAAAAAACCTTCAGTGGCTTTTTGTCTGTTTAAGCTGTACATTTTCCACATCTTCCTGCTAGAACTTTTGTTCTATTTTCTTATTGTATACTTGGTTGAACACAGCAACCAGCAGCCAGCATATGGTCTAAACATTCAGCCTTTTTAATATTTATTCTGCCAAGTTAATTAGTCCATTACTTTTAAATTCAGCTTCACTCAAGTCTTGCAAGGGCAGAAAGTACACAAGGTTTGTTTTTCTTTTTTCTCCAGAATATAACACAAATAGTGTTTAGTCCAGTGCCCAATAGAGTTCTCATCTTTCTGTAAAACTCTGAGCAGCGGCTACATTTCTATCAGCAAAAATATTCTGGTTCGCCTTACTCTCACCAGAACTGCCCTTCAAGCCCTCCAAGGCTTCTCTCATCCGAGTCTCCAAAGTCTTCCAAACTCCTCCAGCAAAAATGTTCCAAAGGCCTAAGAATCACATGGTTAGGTTTCTGCACAGCAACAATCTTACTGCTGGTACCAATTTTTGATATTAGTCAGCTGACATCTCTATAACAGAAAAAAAAAAAATCCAAACAAATCTTTGGAGGAACAAGCTTATTGGAAGCCATCTCTTAGAGAATCAGTCTGTAATGGCACGGTGGTGGCAGGTACCAGGGCCTGTGGCAGATAATCTCACAGCATCACAAGGCAGGAGGTAGAGAGCTATCAGGAACCATAGGTCTGAATAAAACAACTTCCAAAGACTGGTTGTAGTGGCTCATGCCTGTAATTCCAGCAAGTCAGGAGGCAGAGGCAAGAGGATTGCAGGTTTGAGCTCATGGGCCTCTGTGTAACGTAATGAGAACTTGTCTTAAGATAAAAAATAAAAAATGGGCTAGGGGTGCAGTCCAGTGGTAGAGTGGTTGCAAAGTATGTGTGAGGTCCTGCATTCAACCTTCAAATACTGAAAAAAAGAAAAAGAAAACCTCCAAGACCTGCCCCATTGACCACTTCCCCAAAGCTGAGTCCTACCTCCTAAAGTTCCATGACCTCTACCAACATTAAAGCACGTGACCTCTGGGAACATTTTGTATTCAAACCACGACAATATTTTACAACAGATCTCTAGACTTCTTCTTCTTGTATACATGAAATATATACCCACTGAATAGCAACTCACCATTTTCTCCTTTCCCTTAACCCTGGAAATTATTATTTTCTCATAATTTATTTCTCATAATTTGACTATTTTACATATATTATATAAGTGGAACTATACAGTATTTGTCCTTTTGTGACTGGCTTAATTCACTTGCCATATCCTCTACATTTATCCATGTTGTCACATATGGTAGGATTTCTTTCTTTTTGTTAAGGCTGTGATGTATCCTGTTATATGGGTATGTATTTATTATGTTGTCTTTACCTACTTATTCACTGATATATGTTTAGGTTGTTTCTACATCTTGGCTCTTGTAAATAATGCTGCAATGAACATGAGAATGCAAATATCTCTTTGAGATCCTGAGATGTATATTTAGAACTCTTACACCAAAACTACATATATTTAACACATCTAAAAGTTAAATAAAAATTGTACAATTTTTTAACAATGTGAGAAAGTATTCAAAGTTTTGCCATTATCATGTTGATTTTCCCCTCATATTTAGATGGAATTTTTTCAGTTCTTATGTGAAAATGCACAACATATGCTTGTGATTGTTATAAAATACAACTTGAATTCTGCCTTTTATGTATATGCTGAATATTTTCACATATAACTTCATATTTTTGCTTCTTTATGGTGGCAGAATAGTCCTTCAAGATGATGTGGTATGATGTAATAAATCAATTTTCCTGCTTTTGGATATTTATAGGTGATCCTGACTTGTACTTAGCAGATAAAAACGTGGAACATCACATGGAACTAAATAAAGAGTGTCACAGTGTCTTGGCAGTAGGTTTTTAAAAATGTATTACTGCAGGTATTAAGGGTTGTCTTGGAGTATAACCAGTGGGATATCGGCAAAATTTACACTTAACTTCAGTTATTTCATTGTGAAAAAGACCTAGACAAATTAAATTTTCAGAAGGAGAGAAAATAATAAAGAAAGAAATAGAGGGGACTTTTGAAAAAAATAAGGAAGTATAATTTATAACTCACTACATGACTGTTGCCTTCCTGTCTTTCAGTGACAAGTTACCTGTGGAGGGAGAACTAGAGGCATTGGTGAACACGGGTGTCTCCAAACCAGAACCATCCCAAATAAGAAAGGTCAATAGGATGTTAATGAGCACAAATTAAGCCAAAAATGATGATGTATGTGCAAATAATTATTATGATCACATTAAGGACCAGTATTCAATATAAAAGTTGAGTGAAGAAACATAGATAACCATGCATTGTGTTAGAACAGAGAAAAGGGCAATTCAGATCCACACAACTAACATTTGTTGAACATGTGCTCTATGCTCATCCTTAATCCCAGGGCTCTGTGGATACAACAGTGAACAAGTGCATCCTTGAAGAGTTCATAATCCACAGGACAAAGGACTCTGAAATCACAGAGTAAAAGAAAATAATTCTTTGGGAGGTACAGTTTGGAGTGTGAGAAATCAAGGTCCCACAGAGGAAAGCCATTTGATCTGGGTCTTACAGATGAGCAGGAATTGCTCAGCTGTCACAGAAAAACTCATGAACAAAAACTCCATGTCAGAAGGTCCTCAGTATGTGCAAGGAGCATATAGTATGCTGATTTAGCTAAAGCTACTGTTTTCAAACATACTTAGTAAGGGTTATCTGTTCAAATAAAATTCTATTTAGAACCCTGACATATAAAATGGATAAAATTGATATTTTATAGTTTAAGTGAATTTTATTATTTTAATTGTGGAACATTTTCCTATTACAAATCAAATTAGTGAGAAAAATACAACTCTTATAAAAAAAATTGCAACCACTGGATAATATCTGATGGCTTACTTAATGTTTGGCTATACAATACCAAGAAAATTCTGATTCACACTGCACATTGCCTTAGACTCTCAGTATATGCTTCAACTCAGGTAGATCATATGTGAAAAAAAAAAAGTGGCAGGGAATATTTGCTTCAACAGTTAATCACTAATAATATCCATATCTGTTTCTGACATATGTAAATGTCAGACAATTACCTCAAATTGAAAATAATCTCTAGAGGCTGGGCATGGTGGTGCACACCTATAATCCCAGCAGCTGGGGAGGCGGAGGCAGGAGGATTGAAAGTTCAAAACCAGAGGCAGTCTGTGTAATTTAGTAAGACCCTGTCTCAAAAAAGTAAAAAAATGGGCTGAGGGTGCAGCTCAGTGGTCCAGCACTTGCAAAGCATGCAAGCTGAGTCCCTGGGCTCAACACCCAGTACCACAAAAAATAAAAAATAAAAATAAATAAATAAGTAAATTAATTAATTAATTAATTAAAAACAAACAACAACAACAAAAAAATCCTCTAAAACTCTCTGTGGTATATTACTGTGCAGTGCTTTTATACACTATGGTTGCAAATACTGTGCTGTGATGAGAAATAATGTTAAGTGGTATGTGTGTGTGACCAGGGCATCCAAGTATTATATATTTACACAAATTTAAGTAAGTCAACATGCAGAGCTCTGAATGATAAAATGGTAGATATTTTCTTCATCAATTACATGTTTTATAAATTCAAACAGGGATTGAGATAATGATGTCTATATCCTAACTGCACAGTGTGGTAAATTTTAATAAGTTAAAACTGCATGTATATCAGAGTTGATGAAATAGTTAAGATATAATTTAAATTGAACTTCAGATATCAAGTTCCTGCAGTTCTTCTGCTGAACCCTTAAAATTAGATGGTTGGTTGAGGCTAGGTTTTAAAAATGTCTTGGTTATGATCAGATGTTGGACTTCACCTTGTGACAACAGATGGGAACTTCTGACCCAGTGATAATGGAAATAAATCTGAGGCAAAGAGTGTGAATATAGAAGCAAAACTTTAATGGAGGCTTTTCCTCAAGAACAAAGGGTGCAGTGTAGGGAAGCACTGATCAATCTGCCCCTGAATCAGAGGAAGGAATAGCTTTTATATGAGGTACTGCAGTGAGCTAGGAACAAGTACTTTTCCACTGGTAATCAAGTCAGGATAGAAAGAAGGAAAATTTTGAGGACATGAAAAGGAAAGGGCTTCTCTCATCCCAGAATTTTGGTCTGAGTCTTATCAGCTGAGAATTCTATCACAACCGAAAAGAAAAGCTGCTGTAAGAACTGTCTGCATAGAAACCAGGGCTTCCCTAAAAATCTCACCAAATCAGATTATGAACTATAATTAAAGTTAATAGACCTAGTAATTTCCCTTGTTCTTGTTGTTGGGTGTTGTCAGGTCAAGTCTGACTCCTAGGGACCTTATGTACAACAGAACAAAACACTACCCAACACTGTGTCATTTCTGGGACTATTGTCAGTCCTTCTCTGATATTCATGGCTGATTGTTTTGGGAGTGGGCTGCCAAGTCCTTTTCCCAAGCCTACAGTACCCAGTGATCCCAGGTGGTCTCCCATCCAAGGACTAACCAGGCCCAACTCTACCTAGCTTCCCAGATTAGATGGCATCAGACACCAGGGTGGTATGACTGTACATGATAATTTCCTTAAGACTAGATACAGTAGAAATTTCCTCAACTCTCCCAATCTAGGGATTTTGACAATGCTCCTTTTCCAACCTGTCCATATCAGACACCTTCTAAGCCTCCACTGAGCAAAGTAACTTCAAAAGCCCCAAATCATACATATACCGTTGTAAAGATACCCAGGAGTGCCTCTCTCTCTAGATGCCCAGGCTTTCTCTGAAGCATGTACTATTGCTTACCCTTTTTCTAATAAACTCAAAGTTCTGCTTTACTTCTGTTTCATCCTGAAATTCTTTTTGGTGACCAAAACAAGGACCTGGCATCTCCCCTAAGTGGAGGTCCTGAGAAAGAGAACTCCTCAGGGTGAGTGGTAATGCTGATGGACAACACCCCTAATCCTGCTGATAGTCATGAGTGTGACATTTTTCAAGAAATTTGTACTTCATATAAGATATGGATCAGCAGCTAATTGGTCCTTGGGTCCTTGGAGGCAGTATGGCATCACCTTGTTCTTTGGGGTGCACCTGGCTGATTTCATTTCTGCAAGAGATTTGAGGGTAAAATGATGTTCATTTAGGAATTACAATTGGGAGCAACTGAAACAAAGGCCCTGAAATAGTTCAGAAGTAGTAAAACTGGAAGAGTTAGGATTAGACTCAAAGCAGGAGGTGTAAGGATAATAGCAGTCTTTAATACCAAACGGTTCAGGGTTTCAATCTTGCCTTCATATTTTCCAGTATATGGAAAAAAGAGAAAGCAGCTGCTATGGTCTATGTTCTCCCCCAAAAAAATTATAAATGGAAACTTAGTCACCAGCATGATAGTATTAAGAGGTGGGCCTTTAGGAGGTGATTAAGTCATCAGGCTGGAGCCCCCGTGAATGGGATTAGAACCATTATAAAAGAGATGAGACGGAGCTGCTTGCACCTTCTGCCATGTGAGGACACAAAGATGGTGTCCTCTATGAGGAATAGGCCCTCAGGAGATACCTGTTAAAAGAAACATTTTTAGTCAAATTTAGTAGTTTATTTGAGTAAAGAACGATTCATGAATCTGGCAGCACCCTGAAAACTGGAGTTCAGAGAGCTCCTTCCAACAACAGGGGTAGTCAAGTAATTATAAGCAGAAAAGGAAGTGCCATACAGAAACAGTGTGATTAATTACAG
Source organism: Pedetes capensis (assembly GCA_007922755.1). Classification (NCBI taxonomy): domain Eukaryota; kingdom Metazoa; phylum Chordata; class Mammalia; order Rodentia; family Pedetidae; genus Pedetes; species Pedetes capensis. The sequence continues at coordinate 101,344 of VMDO01005404.1, read as the reverse complement.
CTCAGCATTTGTCTTTTTGGAGCATGGTGTGATGAATCCTTTGCCATCTAGGAAAATGGCCAGATCTGTTGGCAGCTTGTTATTGGCTGAAGCTTGCCTGCTGTGATTGGCTGAGACTCAGCTATTTATTGTAAGAATAGTGGCTCAGGCCTGGAATCCCAGCTTTTCAGAAGGCTGAGGCAGGAGGATCACAAACTCAAGATCAGAGAGGTCTCAAACCTGGTCTCAAACTTTCAGTACTGCTTTAGCCTTCCAAATAGCTAGGATTACTGGGATTATAAGCATGTGCCACTGCACCCAGATACAATCTAACTTTAACACATCCTCTCCATTCATCTGATAAAAAGATGCATCCCCGCAGACATGCACATTATAATACAAAATAAACCTTCCTCATTGCCTGTCTGGAAACAAAGCTTTTGCTTAAAGCCTTTGATTCAATTCCTCCAGTTTTTAAGTTTGTAGAAATAAAGCTGTGTGAGATCTGACAAGGAAAAATTTCCAGAATATGGTATATATGCCACAAATTGCCTTTCAATTTAAAGGGGGACTGTTCTTAAGTCAGAAATTTAAAAGTAGGATTTTATACACAAATTAAAGTTAAAATGGCTTTTGCAGAACTAGAAGGAAAATTGTACACAACAATTTCTCTATAATTTGTTCAAGTTAAAGACACTCAAATTATTGAGAAAGTATGAAATGAAGCCATGGAGTTGTCAAAAATATAGTCCAGTGTGTTTTGACCACAGAGTCATGAGGCTGATTTTTTCAGGAAACCTAGTTACACAGAATAGAAGATTTAAAATATGTGTCTTCCTCAGCCAGGAACAACAGAGTGGGAACAGCCAAGACGAGTGAGTCATATGACTATAGACAAAGTTGCTGGTGCTTTTTTTCCACTTCACGTGGCTGTGGAATGGAAAAAGTGGAAAAGCAGCCCCAGCAGGAATGTTAGTTATTTCACATTCTGTAAACTGAAGTATCACTTCTACAGGTTGTATTAGGACCAGCTATGGAACTTCATTTATTAAAATGTGTTCAAAGTCCCCAGCATTGCTAAATAATTGGCTACTTTAACCTGGTATTTTATTACTATGATGATTTTTATTAAAGTCATAATATTCATAGGGAAAAACAGTTTAGAGTTAAAAGAATATTGAGGCAAATGCTTTAATGAACAGACTTTAATTAAACTGGACTGCTCCTCCTTCATTGCCTTTTTCCAAGGAAACTAAAGTTTCATTTAATTTTCTTGAGTCTTTTGTGTTGGCTCAAACTAAAGACATATTTCCTGGACTTGGTCAGCTTTATATCCAATAAAATGTTTGCTGAACTTCCATTTGGTTTTTCCACTCAGCCAAGTGCATAGAAATTTCTAAAGAAATTAGACTTGGTTCTTGTCTTCCAGAAGCTGGTCAAAGGATAAGGTTTGTCCAGCTACTCACCAACAGATGATTGGATTAGAATGTGCTAGATATAAACAATGGAGTATTATTCGGCAGTAATGAAGAATGAAATTACATCATTTGCAGTGAAATGGATGGAACTGGAGATCATCATTTTAAATGAAACAACCTAGACTCAAAAAGAGAAATACCACGTTTTCCTTCAGATGTGGACTCTGGATCTACCTTAAAGGAAGATACACACACACACACACACACACACACACACACACACATACATATACATATATACATACATACACATACATACACACATACACACACTTATAGATATAAAAGTAACTATATATGTTTATATTTATATATATTACAAATATATATGTAAATATATATATGTATATATATAATGATTGGAAACTACAAGAGGACTCATCTGAATGAGGGAGAAGACTATAGAGAGGAGGAGGGTGATGGGACAAATGGGGGAGCAATATAGAGGGTAAAGAGGGAGAGAACAAGTAAAACAGATGCAATCGTCTAAAAATCTCACGAATCTCACTGTACCGTATGCAATTAAAATTTATACTGTACTTCATTAATATGTACAATTATAATTAACATATTAATCAAATATTTTAACATTCGAGGTAGAATTAACTATCCTGACTTGATAACTGTACATTGTAAATGTAAACTGAATTATCACTCTGTAACGTGTAAATATGTACAGTTAAAATACTAATTAATCAAAAAAAAAAAAAATTAGGCTTGAGCCAGTCTTGGTTGCACAGGCCTGTAATCCAGCACTTGGGAGGCTGGGGCAGGAGGATGAAGATTTGGAGGCCAGTCTGGGTTACATAGTGAGTTCTGGGTCAGCCTGTGATATATGTTGTTGTTGTTGTTAGGTGCCGTGGAGTCGGTATCTGACTCATAGCGACCCTCATAGGGTTTTCAATGGCTGAGTGCTTCGGGATGTCCTTGGGAGTGGATTGCCAGGTCCTTCTCCCATTTTTGTGGTGCTGGGAATTGAACTCGGGGCCTCAGAGATTGAAGCGCAGCGCTCTACCCACTGAGCTAAATCCCAGCCCTTTGTGATATATAGGCAGACTTTATTCCAACTTGCCATCTCCCACCCCCCAAAATACAAACTCAAACAATAAGGGCACAATACAGTGCTATTCCACTGCAACTGGAATAACTTAGGATAGTGCCTTATATTTATTGTATGCTCAGATCATGCTAGAAGTTTCGCATGAATTCTGTCATACAAACCCATGACAGTTCAAGCACTAGTCCCAGCACCGAAAAACTGGGAGGACATGGCAGGCCACTCCCAAAACAATCCTAAAACAATGAGCCATTGAAAACGGTGTGATAGTCACTATATGAGTTGGAGCTGACCATGAGGAAACCTAACAACAATTTGCACCTGAGGACACCAAAGTTGAGGTGAGTTATGTAACCCGGCTAAAGTCAGAGAGACATACCTCTAAATTTGCATCTGATAAAAAAAATCTCGGGTTGCTGGGACTCCAAGGCCAGAAATGTCCTGAAACACAGACTTGGATGATGGGAAACAAGGCCCCAGCTCTGATCTTGTTCCTCTGCAATTGTGGCTTGTCACATCTCGTGACTGATAGCTAGTGGCAGGCTCTCAGAGCAAACTTTTCACAAGCCAAGGCCACGTGTGAGGAAAACAGGCTAAGAAATGGTAGAAATGGGAACGTCGTCCAGGCGGGGGAGGAGATGCCGGTGGTCTCTACCAGGTGCCCCTTTGTAGTCCCCACACATGCCAGACACTGACTCTGACAGGCGGCAAGTTGTGCGGCTGACCCTCCTGCTCCCTTAAGAGGTAGAAACTTAGGGCACCGTTCATCATGCACTTAGGAGAAGGCCGACACTGGTTCCCACTCAAAACTAAACTGCAGACCTAGGGACCGCGACAGTAAATGAACGCCCAACACTGCTGCCTCGAACCCGACGGGGCCCAGGCACTTTGCCCGCGCCCCACGCCCGCAGCGCGGAGGTTCCACTCCGCGCTGGGGCCCCTCCCGGTCCCGCTTCTCCACAAACCCACAGCCGGTAATGGGCGGCACCGGGCGGAGGCCCTCAAGACGTCATCGACGTGCTGTCGAGCCTCCAGCCCGCCCCGCGACTCTCCTTCGCTGCTCTCCTACCCGGGTGACGCCGCGGCGGCCCCGGCAACCGGCTCTTCTTGCACACTCCCGCGCGCGCTCCAGCCCGCCGCCTCCACCCGCACCCGGGCCCGAAGATGGCGGCTCTCAAATTCATCTCCTGCGGGCTGCGGCTCCGCGCCTCCGCCCGCAGCTCCCGGAGCGCCTGGTGCAAGGTAAAATGCGGGCGCAAAAGGCCACGCACGGGAAGAACGCGGACGGAAGCCCGCGCGCTGCCCGCGGTCTCGCCGGTGCCCATCGAACCCACCGAAGCCAGCCCCAGCACTGGCGGTCTGCGGCGCGGTGCCCGGGGCACAGAGCCGAGCCATTTGTTTCTGGCCTCGCTGCCCCTTCGGATGACAGCCTTCGCTTGGTTCTGCATCGGCTGCCCTGATAGGGCGAGACGAGGCCAAGCGGCGCGCGGAGAGGCTGAGAAGGGGCAGAAGACGCCGAGCTCCGCCGCCGCGCCCTCTGGGGCCAGCCTGCGTCCCGCGCGCACGCGTCCCCTGCGCGCGCACAGACTCGGTCTGTGGGAAGGGGCTCAGGCGGGCGCCGCAGGCTAAGAAGGCGCCAGCTTAAGGAGAAGGAGCGGTTAGCAGAACGTTAGCAGAAGTAGGTTTGTGCTGCACCTGGGGGACTTCCTGGCATAGGCACCGCAGGAGGCCCAGAACCCGGCGCCTGGTTAACCACTGTTGGCGCAAGTTCACCGCCAAGTGGGCGGATGCTGATCGCAGCTCCCCATCTTTTCCTTCCCTATATGGCTGTTCCGCACCGCGGCGGTGGAAGAGGGATCCCGGACTGGAGCGCCTGCCTGGGCGTCTAGCGGGTCGAGCTGGGAAACCTGTCAGGGTTTGGCAGTGCTCATGTGCAGCCGGCAGGAACCAATGCCCCATCTCTGGAGGCCTCTCCCATCCCAGTTGTTGTTGTTGTTGTTGTTAGGTGCCGTCGAGTCGGTATCCGACTCATAGCGACCCTCATAGGGTTTTCAATGGCTGACTGTTTCGGGATTGCCTTGGGAGTGGATTGCCAGGTCCTTCTCCCATTTTTGTGGTGCTGGGAATTGAACTCGGGACCTCAGACTGCAGCGCAGCGCTCTACCCACTGAGCTAAATCCCAGCCCCCCCCCCCCATCCCAGTTAGGGACTTTATATTTTCACAGTCCTTGAGATCCTCATTCCACCCTTACTTCCAAATCTCCACTGACTGGTACAGAGAGACGCTCTTGCAGCGGATTGATGTGTGTTTTTGCCCCATGCACTGTCCCACCTGTAAGCCCAGGTTCTGGTAGGACTCCTGTCTGGAGGCCTGGGAGCAAAATACTAGACCAGAACACCACTTCCAAGAGTGGCTTTACTTTGGCCACTTCATTTACCAATGGAACCTCTTCAATGAACTGGAAAATGACATGTTTTCTTTGGCAGTGCATTGACTAATAGTTCTGAGCTTGATTGCGTGCCTTGGACACTGTGAACCCACCAGGTTCTCAGAACTTCTGCCCTGCTTAGTTGCTTCATTTTCCCGCATCCAGTCTCAGAGAGTTGAGAACCTAGAGAGACCACTAAGCTTCTGGAAGTGCTAGGGAATGATCCAGAACTGGATCATTTCATTCTCAAATTCCTGATAGAAAGCATTTTGGTAATGGCAGATAGCTTTAGATGTAGAAAGCATTACTAAAAGGACAGTTGACCTTCAGTCAGATTGCTGTAGGTGCTGAAGCTGAGGTTCAGGACACAAGGATATCCTTGGGCCAAGGTCAATAACATTCTTTCTTTTGTTTGTGTAAGTATAATTTACTTACTTTTCTACTCTTTCTCACCTTGAATATAATCATTAAACCATTTACCAAGCCAGCATACTTCTTCCAGATGAATGAGCTATAATAGTAGCTTTTGCTGTGTCTCATTAAAAGTTCCTATCAGAGTTCAAACTTAGGCCATTCTGGTGTGATCTTCACAGATCCAAATCCTATTTTCCAGGGTATTCCCCTGGCACGTGGCATTGAGTGCCCTTACTGCTAATTTAGTATCTAAATCCTCACCTCTTTCTTCTGTTGGTCTGTAACACTTGTATACTTGTTTAACTTTGGAATCATATTATATGCCTTATGCTCTAATTCTCTCAACATTACAAACTGCTGCATGAAGAACAGACATTCAATACATTTAATTAATGATTAGAGAATCATTCAGACAACTTTAGTAGTAACCTGGAGAGTTTTTCTGATAAATATAACCAACAGGTAAAATGAGGTAATTATTTAAAATGTGTAAAACATATTTTTTATTATAGGCAAGTGCATTGTCTCTGAAACTTTAGCATGCGACAGAATTACCAGGAAGCTTTATAAAACACATTGCTGTTCCTACTTCTAGAGTTTCTAACTCAGTAGGTTCTTGGTGGAGCCTCCAAGTTTTGATTCAACACTGCCTCTTGGCAGTGATGCTCTGCTCCTCCTGGCAAGCTCTTAAGTGCATATCCACCCTCATATTGCTGCCTTTTCCTTCTAACATGGTTCTCTTCATTCCATATAGCCTCACCTCTCTGCTTCTGTTTATCAAATTTTGATGTTGCAGTGGGCAATATCAATGTTTCATGTCATGATTATTTTAACGATAAGTTGACAGAATAAATATCACTTGGGTGTACAGCTAACCTGAGTGTACAGCTATAATGCATTTTCCTTGAAAAATCATCAAAAAAAGTACATTTGCACTAAGTTCTGGAGGGTTGAATGACAAGGAAAAGGCATGTAGGTGAAAGAAATAAGGGTGGCAGTGAGTGATTAGAAAGCAAGGAAACTCGGGATTAGGAAGTCATGAGATGAAATTTAGGTTCAACCATAGAATAAGACTTTAGAGGTTAGGTGTAAGAATTTAAAGAAGCGGCTCAAGGGTGAAGATGGGGAAGATGTTAAAAGGAGAAAGATTAAATAGAAGAAATTTTCTACTGTAAGAGTTTTGTTTCTTCCACTTAATCATTTCTGTGTCTCTCTCTCAATTGTAGTACCAGAAACTAGTATGAACAGTAAAATGGAGTTCTAGTGAAGGAAGGAGAATGGAAAAAACAAAATGAAACACTTTATGTGAATATAAAGGAGGATCTGAGTGAAAAATATTATCCTTGGAATAAGAAGATGTTAAAATTGTACATTTTTCCTTCCTTCCTTCCTTCCTTCCTTCCTTCCTTCCTTTTTTTTTTTTCTTTTTCTTTTGCTTTTTTTTGGTCCAGGGGGAGGGGGTTAAACCTAGGGCCCTGTGCACACTTTGCAAGTGCTCCACCACTAGGCTGCACCCCCAGCCCTGTTATATTTTTTCGTGAGACAGAGTCTTGCTAAGAGACACAGGCTGCTTCCAGCCTGGAACTTGGAATCGTGCTGCCTCCGCCTCCTGAGTTGCTGAGTTTAGAGGCTCATGCCAGGATCATTTTACTACTTTTCATTCCTTTAGGTACTCTCTGAAAACGTGAAGGTTATTCATTTTCTTACTTTGGTAGCAGCTAGTGCATGGGTTTTTAACATTATTGTATTAGCATATAAAATATATTAGAAGGTAGGAGCAGCTTAGAGTTTCTTTTTGAATTCTGTTATCTAACTGAAAAAAAAAAAGGTAGATATCATCAGAGACACACTTTTTCCCTGTTACCTAATCTCAGGAAGTATTGGCAGTGACATGGGTATACCTTGACTCTCAGGAACAGGGAGTGTGGGTGGAGAATGGGAACTGGTTGGAAGCTAGGTAAGAAAGTAAACCCCAATGCTTTCTCTAAGGAGCTGCATCCCAGGCCATGTTACTTTTTAGGCTTTGGGCTTTGAAGATCCGCTGTGACTCAACTAGCTGAAGGCATTCTGTTTCTTCTTTGCCCCATTGCCTGCACTTGCACTGCTGGCTTGCTCAGTAATCTCCGAATATCCAGCCTGGCAAACTTGATTACAAATGAAATGAACATATTGCTGGATGCAGAGGTGTGCACTTGGAGTCCTGGCTAATCTGGAAGCTGAAGCGGGAGGATCAGTTGAGCTCAAGGCTTTGATACCAGCCCAGGCAACATAGCCAGACTCTGTCAAGGGAAGAAAAAAAATGTTAATCATAAAGCTAAGAACTGTTTTTTGAAAATCCTCAGTAAAGATCACATGGATTAGTTTTCTATGGTGTGGGTCATGGTAAACATTTTGCGTTATTAGGTGTGGTACCACATGCCTGTAATCCCAGTATGTGAGAGGCTGAGGCAGAAGGATTGATGTGAGTCCAAGGCCAGTCTAGGCTGCAGAGAAAGTTCCAGAACAGTCTGAGCTACATAGTGAAACCCTGTCTCAATAACAACAACAGCAGCAGCAACAAAACAAACAAAAAAATTTTGTGTGTATGTGAAATCAGTTGTGTATGTTATGTGTAGGACAGAGCAGTAAGGTTAAAAGGTAGAATTAAATTCCAATAAATGATAAGTTGATCTTACTGTCTTAGTGGAAAATGAAGAAAAGGTGGCATTTCCTAAAAGAACCTAACATCCCCTGGGTATTTTCTGTAGTTTGGGCACAGAGCTTCTGTGCATACATATTTATCCTAGCTATATCGTTGGGATTCTGGGATTTAGCTCCATTGGTAGAGTGCTGCTCTGTAGTCTCTGAGATCCCATGTCTGGTTCCCAGCACCACAAAAATGGGAGAAGTATGTGGCAATCGACTCCTGAGGCAATCCTGAAACAATCAGCCATGGAAAACCTAAGAGAGTCACTGAGTCAGACATGACTCAATGGCACCTAACAACATATCCTTGGGACACAAATGTCATTTTTTGTAAAAGTAATATCTGTTCTCCCACCCTCAAAATAAAGAAATACCCAGAAGTTAAGTAATTTCCTCAGATTCATATAATTGGGACTGAACTAGAATTCGACACTTTGGCCCCAGGGGTATGTGGTCTGTTATGCCATATTATCTCCCAAACTAGGTGGCTTATTTTCTGAGGACGAAAACTGATGTATTAAAAGTTGGTTTTTCAGTAAATAGTACCCAGATCTCACACATCAATATAACATATAACAAATATCAAAAAATACTATTAACTGAATGTATGCATAGGAGAAAAAACCAAAATTGTGTACCTATAAAGTTGCTCATTATCTTGAGTCCTTTTCACAGTCCCTGAAAACATGTTACTCTCAATTGCTTTTAACTTTTGATTATTTGGGTAAACTTCTTTTTTTTTCTTTAAATTTTGCTGCAGATCAAACCCAGGACCTTATGCATGCTAGCTGAGCAGTCTGCCACTGAGCTATATACATGCAGCCCAACTTAAGTCTTTTCTAAAATACTTCTGAGAGGTTTCTTTTTTGGGGGAGAGAATGGTATAAGCTATTGGGTAATTTCCAACTGTCATGAAAACACTGTCCCTGCAACAAAGGGATGAGATTCTTGACAAGTCTATGGTTTTGAGTCTTTTGTTCATAAATCTGAAAAGCCTCTCTGGATGTATGGAAGAAATGGGTCTTCTTCCAACTTAATCTCTGTGGGATTCATGTTTCTTAGTCTATAGAGAAATTGTTCACGGTCACCTTACTTCCCAGACTGGGTATACATGAATTCTTTTATTTTCTTCCTCTTCCTGCTATGGCCTGAACTCTTCACTCTAAGGTGGAGGTAATGATTGCGGAGTTCTGCATGAAAACACGGGACACTCATAAAGGTTTGTTGTGTACAAATAATGAAGTACAATACAATAGAGGGCTTTCAGAAAACATGGAAAGGAGCATATTATCATAGAAGGACCATGTGATAGGAGACTAAATCCTTGTATGTGTTATTGCTTTAACACAGTTCTGGGTAAATTGATCTTTTGTAAGCTTCAGAAACTTGACCTGTAAAATTAGTTGTTTGAATAGGTATCTGTGTATTTTTCTCTTTTTGCTAGGAGCGAGCCATAACTTTATTTTACAGTCCGCCTATGGCCTGTTTATTCAATCAATCAAACTTTTAATTTCTAATATTAAAAGTAAGTGTGTGCATGTGCGTGTGTGTGTGTGTATGTGTGTGTGTGTATTTAAAACAGAAGCACATAAATCCTTGCTACTTGAGGACAAGAAAGCTTTCTTCTCTTTCTGTTTTTAGTAGTAGGGGTTGAATTCAGGGCCTTGCATGTGCTTAGCAAGGGTTTTTACTACTGAGCTGTACTCCCAGGCCCACCCCCCTCCATTTTTATTTTTTGAGACAAGGTCTCAGTAAGTTTCAAGGGATGCCTCTAGCCTCAAACTCATAATCCTCCTACCTCTACCTACAGGCATGCACCATGATACCTGGTGAGAAGAAACCTTTTTGAGCCTCAAGCCCCTTCCTTGCCTGTGCTTCCACGATGTCTTCGGGTTTGGGCAATGAGCAAACTTCCCACCTCACCTTGACCAAAATAAAAATTTAAAGGGACAAAAGTCATGTGTGTAATCTCCACTTTTTTATTTCTCATTTGACTCTTTCTCAGTATAGTTCTCTTAATGCTCTTTAGGCTCATTGACACTTTTTAGTGGAAATTGTTTTTTAGAGGAGGAAAAGAATGCTAGACACTCATTATGCTGTTATCTTGATGACCTCAACCTCAAATTGTGTCTGTCTGGCAGACTGTTTGGTTGTGAAATGGGTGTGACCTTACAGCTGGGCTTGTTAGGGTGGCAGTATATCAGGATTCAGATGTTATTCTTTCTACTTCTTGACTTTTCAGGATGAATATATAATGAGAGTAAAGGAGAAGTAATGTTGAGTATGAGTGACTGCCATAGAACCTGCCTTCTCATTTTCTCTTGTGTATATAGTTGATGCAGTAGAGAAAGAAATGGTTTACAACTGATCGTTTAGGAATGCTTACTAGATGACTCATTTGGGACCTGTCTTGCTCAGTATTCTGTTGCTGTAACAAAATTACCCCAGCCTTAGTGATTTGTAAAGGAAAGAAGTTTATTTAGCTTGTGTTTCTGGAGCCTGGAATTCCAAGATTTGGTGGTTGCATCTGGTGAGGGCCTTATGCTGCATTGTGACATGGCAGAAAAGTGGAAGAGCAAGCAGGCATGCGCTGAAGAGACAAAACACAAGGGTGGCCCCACCTTATAACAACCTACTCTTGGCAGCAATTAATCCAGTCCCATGAGAATGAGAACTCACTCACTCCTATAAAAATTAACCCAGTTTCTGGAGTTGTTAGATGCCACAGAGTCAGTTCCAACTCTTAGTGACCCTCAGGGGTTTTCAATGGCTGATTGTTTTTTTTGGGAGTGGGCTGTCAGGTCCCTCTCCCAAGCCTATAGCACCTGGTGTTCCCAGGAGGTCTCCATCGAAGTACTAACAAGGCCCAACCCTGCTTAGCTTCCGAGATCTGATGGGATCAGATGCCACAGTGGTATAGCTGCAGGCATTTTGCATATACATATAGCAAAACATAATATTGTATACTATAAATATATGCAATTTTTACTTGTCAATCAAAAAAATTTTAAAAATCCAAAAAGGGATAGTGAACTTGTCAATGTATACGTAAAAATGGAATGAATTGTACATGCAAACTGAAGCTCTGTCTCCAAGTGATTATTCAGTGGAAAATGTTTTTAATGTTTCAGGGATGTGTATGCTACTTCTCTATCAGCAGTCATCGCTATACCAGATTTTATACAGATCCTGTGGAAGCTGTAAAAGACATCCCTGATGGCGCAACGGTTCTGGTTGGTGGTGAGTAATAGGGTTGTTTTCCTTTTGATAGTAATGTACTTATGTTTTTAATGAAGCAAGGAAATCACAGCAACAAAGCTGTGCAGATTAGAAGTGCCAACGATTTTATTACATGTTGTTGTTAGGTGCCATCAAGTTGGTATCTGACTCAGGTGAAACACTATTGTCAGTGCTTCTCTGCTATTCGTAGGGTTTCCAATGGCGGATTGATTTTTGGGAGTGGGTTTCTGGGTCTTTCTCCCAAGCCTGCAACATCTGGTGTTCCCAGGCAGTCTCCCATCCAAGTACTAACCAGGGCTGGTTCTGCTTAGCTTCTGAGATCTGATGGGATCAGTCACCACAGGCTTACGGCTGCAGGCTCATTTTATTATGCAGTTATTATTTATTCATTTTTAATTTATTTATTACACTTTAACGTCTATTACCTTATTACCTTGTCCAACCCTGAAAGTTTACCAGAGTTTACTTCATACCACCTGCAGCCATAGCACTGTGGCAGACTTGGGAGAAGGACTCAACAACCCACTCCCAAAAATAAATCCACCACTGAAAACCCAATGAATAGCAAAGAAGCACTGACAATAATGTTCTGCCTGTTCTACGTAGGGTTGCTATGAGTTGGATACTGACTCGACAGCACCTAACAACAACAACACTTCATATTTTCCTTTTCCTCTCCTCTTATACTTTTCCCCTGCCCTTGATTATTTTGAAAAGCTGAAGCTTCAAAGTAGTGATATTTTATCAGGAGCTTAAAGGAATCCCTAGATCCTTGAAATTCTATTCAACTTGAAGCACAATTTCATCAGCTTGCCCTGGCCACTCCTTTTATTGTGCCTTATTTATTGAGTTGGAGAGCACAGCAGCATCTATCTGTTATTGAGAGCCCCCACATTCTGTTACTTCTTGTTTGGAATATCTTTTAGGACCACTATCTCACTCTCATTCAACTTACTTCCTGATTCTTTTAAATGAGATCAAGCTTATTTTAGGGCTATTCTTCATTTATTTGTTCAAATGGTAAGTCTTTGAATGACCCTTTTAAACCCAACACTATTTGAAGTATTGTGGGAGTTGTTAAAAAAAAAAAGAAAGCTCTTGGCTTAGGCTTCTAGTTCTGTAAAATCTACTCAGGCATATAAAACAAATGTGCTTGAATAATTTGTGTAAGGGTCACATTATAAGGCAAGACACCACACAGATTTAGTATATAAACTGGTTACAGTTGGCTTTATACTTACGATTCAAAGACTTGCCAGTGGTGTCTAGAACTGTATAATGATGTAAAACATTTGAATACAATTATTTGGCTATTTATTGAGATGCTGAGATATATGAATGTATTTTGTTTAGCAGATCCAATAATCTACTTTGTGGGGTTTTTTTTTTTTTCCAGATAAGGTCTTGCCTTGCCATGTAGCCCAGGCTGGCTTTGAACTCACATCAATCCTCTGCCTCAATTTCCTGAGTGCTTGGATTACAGGCATGAAACACCATGCCCAGCTATAGTTTTTCTTTTCTATTAAGAATAATATATTTCCCTGAAAGATTACCTTCTTCACAATTTGTTTTCCTTTTGGGCTTCTTATAGGTTTTGGGCTATGTGGAATTCCAGAGAATCTTATAGGAGCTTTACTAAAGACTGGAGTAAAAGGGCTAACTGCAGTTAGCAATAATGCAGGGTAAGTGAAAAATTTTAAAACAATTGGATTGAAAGAAATGTCAATTCTTAATAATATTTTAAAAGTTAATCAGAGAAATTAAATTTTACTTCAGTTATATGAGCCATATGTCCAAATAGCAAAGACAGTTAACAAGGTCAAGAATAGAGGTTGCATTTATTCAGATATTCTTGGTATCATCCTTCATAGTCATAAATAAAATAGCTTAGTTTATCTTACATAAATATGTAAGTTGCTTTTATATCTTTATATGGTGTGCTTATATTTTTCTAAATTTAAAATATATTGTTAAGTTTAGAATAAATATTTTTAAATGGACTCTTGCATTTTAAAATTTAAATATATTTTTTATGTTCTTTGTTATTATAGGTCATTATTTATAAAGTAAGATGGGTATCAATTTGAAATATGTTTTAAATTCTTTCATTCGGTCATACTATTACTCTAGATGATATATGAATGAATATATTTACCATAAAAAAATGGTGCTGATCTTGGTGGAAGGTGGAAGATATGCAGCGAACATTTAAGACAGTAGGATTCTACATCAAAATGGTCAGTAATAAGCCATCATTTTAATAAAGATATACACATTTAGGTAACATTTAGCTATGTTAAAAAAAGGTTTTTTTCTTTTTTGGTTATTTGAGACAGGGTCTTGCTGTGTAGCCCCAGTTGGCGTAGAACTCACTGTGTAGCCCAGGCTGGCCTCAAACTCAATCCTCTTGCCTCAGCCTTCCATTACTGGGATTACAGGCATGTACTACCACACTGGCTATAGGCAGCTATTTGTTTACAAAATAATATATCATCAGCTCTCTTTTGACAATGAAAAAAAAGAAGTTAAATACCTTAAAGTTTTAAAAATGACCAAACTGGGAATTTGGCCTATTATTACAAAGACAGTTGAAAATAAATAGTATACATTATTTAGGAAGTAAAACTGATGCTACATTTGTGCTCATTTTTCCTTTTCTGAGTTATTTTATTCTATTATTTCATCTGGAAAGATCTTCCTTTCCCTTGCCTATCCACATTCTCTCATTTTTCAAGATTCACTCATGTTACACATCTTCAAAGTTGTTGTTGTTAGGTACCATCCAGCTGGGTCCAACTCATAGCAACCCTATGTACAACAGAATGAAACACATTCCGACACTGTGCTATGCACACAATTTTTTTTTTTATGTTTAAGCCCATTGTTGCAGACACTGTGTCAGTCCATCCTATTTGAGGGACTTCCTTTTTTTTGTTGACCAGCCATTCTGCCAAACATGATGTCCTTCTACAAGGATTGGTCCCTCCTGACAACACATCCAAAATACATTAAGACACAGTCTAGCCATCCTTCTTCCAAGGAGAACTCTGGTTGCACTTCCTCCAGGAGAGATCTGTTGGTTCTTTTTGCAGTCCATGGTGTATTCAGTGTTCGTCTCTAGCACCATAATTCAAAAGCATCAATTTTTCTCTTGTCCCCCTTATTCAACGTTCAGCTTTCACAGCATCTGATGTAACTGAAAATACCGTGGAATGAGTCAGGCGCAAGTTTATCTTCAATGTGACAACTTTATTCTTCAACACTTTAAAGAGGTCTTTTCCAATAGCTTTTCTCAATGTAATGCATCTTTTGATTTTTTGGCTACTGCTTCTTTGGGTGTTGACTGTTGAACTAAATAAAGCAAAATCTTGGCAACCTTGATCTTTTCTCCATTTATCCTAAAGTTGCTTACTGACCCAGTTGTAAGGATTTTTGTTTTCTTGATGTTGAGGCACAATCCATACTGAGAGCTGTGTTCTTTGGTCTTCATTAGTAAGTGTTTTATATTCTCTTCAGTGTTGGCAAGCAGAAATGTGTCATAACACCAATTGTTAATGAGTCTTCCTTCAATCCTGATGCCACATTCTTTTTCATAAAGTCTAGCTTCTCAGGTTATTCGCTCAGCATAGAAATTGAAGAGGTACAGTGAAAGGATACAACCCTGATGCACACCTTTTCTGACTTTAAACCAGGCAATATTTCCTTTTTCTATTTGAATGACTGCTTCTTGGTCAGTGTATAGATTCCTCATGAGTACAATTCAGTGCTCTGGTATTCCTGTTCTTCTCAATGTTATCCATAATTGGTTATGACCCACACAGCCAAATGGCTTTGCATAGTCAATAAAACATAGACATCTTTCTGGTATTCTCTGCTTTCAATTAATATTCATTTGACATCAGCAATAATTTCCCTGGTTCCATGCCCTCTTCTAAGGCTTGATTTTCCTGAAGTTCCCTGTCAGTATACTGATGCAATCACTTTTGAATAATCTTTAACAAAATTTTACTTGTGTGAGATATTAATGATAGTGTTCAGTAATTTCCTCATTTGGTTGGATCCCTTTTCTTGGGAATTGGCACAAATGTCAGTTTTCCATACCCTGGGGACTTGCATGTACCTTGATGCTGAAAGCTATGCCACTGGTATTACAGACATTAGCAGAGTCACCCATGGTGGACAGGTTTCAGCTGAGCTTCCAGACTAAGATTAAGGAGAAGGACCCAGCAGCCCACTCCCAAGACAACTTGTCATTGAAAATCCTATGAATAGTAGAGAAACATCTTCAAAGTAGCCTTATCCAATTATAGAATATTTTTAGTCTTCACTGGTATTTCCCCTTTCTGAATTCCTTTATAAACTTTTAGCTTTTCTTTGTGTACTGCATTGTGTTTATTTAGTATATGTTATATAATGTTCCTGTTACTTATGGTATTCCCTGCTGTGCTTAGCTATGAGTCAGTGTCATGGCATGTTGGCACTGGATGCAGCTGTAGTGATCATCAGTTCAGTTCCCTTGTGCATCACTGGAGACTCATCTGTAAATAGGAAAGAAACTTGTTGTGATCACTTGTCATTTCTTAAATAGGCCCCATGCCTTTTGATCTGACTGTATATTTTTTAAAAATACTTTTGGTTATCCGTACTTTGTTGGGTTTTCCTCATAGCTCCATACTTACAAGGAATGCTGTGAATGAGTATACAGGCCTGCATAGCTTAGCAGGGTTATGTTCTGAAAAGTGCTTTCTTAGGTGATTTCATCAGCGTGTGAACATCATAGAGTGTACTTATACAAACTAAGACAACTACAACATCACTAGGTGGTATAATGTTATAGGACTACCATGGAATATGTTGTCTGTCAGTGCATAACTCTAAATTCCTGATACAGAGTAGGCCCTGAATACAAAGGTAGCACTTTGCAAACCCTCATTGGCAGTTGATTCTCTTAATTAGAGTGGGAGAAGGACATGGCAGTCCACTCCTGAAGCAATCCTGAAACAATAAGGCAACCCCTATAAGGGTCCATAAGAGTTGGACCTGACTGGATGGCACCTAACAACAACAAAAAATATCCTTGAGATCTGCGGAAATGAATATCTTGTTTTGGTCATTAAGATAACTGAGATAACTGAGGGGAGCTTAGTAATGTTTCATTGGAAAACCAACAACCTGGCTTGAATTGTTGAGTAAAGGGAGAAAGCTTGGAATTAGAAATAGTAATTATTTTTTCATTTGAGAAGAACTCATTTTATGGAAGGATATGCTTGAATTGGAAGTCTTGCCAAAACTCAGGGATCCTGGTTATCTTTTTGTTGTTGTTGTTTGTTTGTATGTTTCTTTTTAATAATCAGTAAGACTTATTGTCATAAGATACCAGTGCCTTTCATGAAATATTAATTGTTAGCTTTTTATATTAGCTATATGTTAGTTAATTGATATAGACTCTTCTTTAGGATTATACATCTGAACTGTTAGTTTGATATGGTTGATTAGGAAGGTAGGGAAAATTGAGAATGTGCCTTTCATTGATTTTTGGAGGACTTTGGATTATAAGCCAGTGTAAATAAGAGTTTCATAATAAACTCTATATCTACCAATTAAATCATAGAGTGAATGGAAGAATGGGAATGTGTTATGTTAGACTGCTCATTTACTCACTACAAGATTATTTTAGACTTTGATCCTGGAAGGATAGGATGAATATAACTTCAGAAGCAACCAAACTTATGTGTAGGAGGCTAATTAATACCAGCTAATAATATATATATGCACCTATACTTATGATTACTTGTATATAGGTCTATACTAGCCAGTTAGAGGATGTTTTTGAGGGCCCAGTGAGCAGTCTCTTCATGCTAAATAAAATTTCTGGCTCTGCACCAGTGATTTTGAACCTGGAGATATAGGCAAGTGACCCCTCTGCTATGCCTTATTCTCTTTTTTGTTGATAAAGCTGCATCTCTGAAGGACTCATTGGGCATATATAGGCCATCTTGCTGGTTATGAGCATTCTTCAAGAGTTGGCAATTTTGCCTGGGAAGGACTACTTCCTGGGTTGTTTACTTGAACTTTTTTGCTCAGCAAATGGAATATGGCATAAATGAACCTTATATTTAAATATAGCATTTTCTTTATTTTTTGGCATTTTTGAGACGGGATATCGCTTTATATCCGAGGCTGGCCTCAAACTCATGATTCTCTTGTCTTAGCCACACCTGAGTGCTAGGATTATAGGCATACACCACTTTCACTAGCCAGCATTTTATTTTCTTTTGTTATTTTTGGTATTTTCAGAGTAAATACAAATTGTATGTTTGAGATATCCTAAAAGAAAAGTAAACAAGAAGAATACAGTTTGGTAAGAGATTGCAAGTTCATTTTTATTTGAGGTTTTTATTTATTTATTTATTTGAGGTGCTATCAATCAAACCTAGGGCTTTGTGCATGCTAGGCAAGTGGTCTACCACTGAGCTACATCCCTGGCCCTTTATTCGGGTTGTATTTTGGCAAAGATTGCCAGTTAATGAGATTTCAGAAAATGAAAATTTAGCAAACTAAATTTTACATTCAGAAAATGAAAGTATTTACACAACATTGACATCTTCCATCTGATATCTTTTTGCTTTACATTAATGCATTTCTTTAAGAACTTCTGACTTTGGACTTCTTTTAACCACTGAAATGTTTTAAATCCCAGTCTGTTGTGCTGCAGAAAAACGATTAAATCTTTCTCTCTTTAGGTATTATAGAAAAATGTTGGCTACTAAAGGTAAGCAGTACAATCTGTTTGAAAGTCCATCAATATTATTTTCAATATCAATGATCAATGAGATGCCATAATATACATATTTCTGTATTAGAAATGATATGTTCCTCATTTGCATAAGATCACCTATCTCCTTTATACTGTGAGTGGCGAGAGGACATTTTCATTTTTTATTATCAGTGATTGATAACATTTTTATTATCAGTGATTGATTATATTAGGTCAAACAAACATGTTTGCTAGATTTGTGGATTGGAAAATATATGGCAAGACACACTCTTATTATAAGCTATTTAACAGCATTTTTGAAGGCATGGAGACTGACTTTTTATCTCTTCCAATGGTAACTTGAGCTAAGCATCTTAGGCACTGCTTGGTTGCTGTGGTAGGATAGTTGTTTAAAGTAAAGCAAAGGCCAAATACACAATGCTCCCGGAGCCAAGAGCAACAAATACAAAAAGGTCATCTTTAAATAGAGCCAAGTTCAAATGTGTAATGTGTTGAAAAACCAAACACAGAGATATGAAAGGGCAATGAATGGCCAATGATATTCTGGTGTCCAGAATGGACCTGTAGGCTTGGAAGGAGTTTCAGATACTTAAAATTATAGAAAGCAAATGGGCTGTATCTACCTTCATGAATTATTTTATGGTCATGATTTTATTAGTCAGAGCTCTGTATATCATTGGTATTCTCAATACTAGGTAATTGATGGTTTTACCAAAGGGACCATTTATAAAGGATTAGTTAGGACTGAGGGACAGCAACATGAGTAAGGAACTTTGGAGTTAGTAACAGAGGAGCACTGTTAGCACCAGGCTTATGGTAGAAGGGATCAAGAGGAGAAGTTATCAGTATTTGTAAGAAAGTTTTAAGTAGAAGCCTATCCAACTTCCTGCAACTTGCAAGGAAGAGAGTCAGAGGAATGTGGGTCCTGGCATCATTGTTCTCTCACCCCTGTCCTCCTGATGGTGCCTCTCATTGGGTGATTGCAGTCATAAGACAATGACAAGCACCTCCTTGATTCAGTATACAGGTCATCCATCCCAGGCATAGAGCAAGCAGGAAGTTGGAAAATGGATCCAGAGGGAAAATCAGAAAATAATAGCTTGATGGTTTTCATTTTTATAATAGAGGAGACAGGGAGGAGGACCAAAGTGGAACTGAGCAGTTAATTCATTTCACAAATGTTCAAGAAGTATTTATGTAGTTCTTATTATGTGCTGCATGTTGGTAGGTGCTTGGGGTACAAAAGTGAACAGAACAGACTCAGGTCTGTGCCTCATGGACCTATTCTAGTGGGGAAAGGCAGACAATAAGTAGTCAACTAACAAGTATGTTTTCCAATATGTTAGAAAGTTTTATGTACCATGGAAAAATCAAAAAGAGAAAGTAAGGGGAATTGGGAGCATGAAAGTAGAGGGGCAAATTTCAGTATTCAGTGGCATGATCAGGGTGAAAGTCACTGAGGTGATATTTGAGCAGAGACTTGAAGGAAGTGAGGAAGGAGCCATGTGAATATCCAGGGCAACTGTTGCCCAGACAGGGAATGGCCAGTACAAGGGCCCAAGGGAGAACATGCCCGTCACATTTGAGAGACAGTAAAGAGTCCTGCAGAGGTAGAGAAGCAAGCAAAAAGGAGAATGGGAAGTGTGAGGTCAGAGACATGAAAGGGGATCTAATCCCATGGCCTTGCAGGCTGCTCTAGAGAACTTGCTTTACTCTGAATAAATGAGCACCATTGCAGTAGTGACCTGTTCAACTTTTTTGTTTTGTAAGGCTTCCTTTGGCTGCTGTATTGTGAGTGGACTGTAAAGGAGCAGTAACAGGGATGTTTATTGTGGTACCCTGGCAAGAGATGGTACAGGGCACAGAGGAGGGAATGAGAAATCCAATTCTAGATAGATTTTGAATCAGTCAGGATTTTTCAAAGGATTTAATGGGGAGAGTCGGAGAGAGAAGCTAAAGATCACTACTGTAGTTTCACACTGAGCATCTATAAGCATGGGGCAGCCCTCAGGTGAGATTGGGAAGACCTCAGGAGAAGCTAAATTTGGGAAAGTAGAATTGTTAACCTTTAGAAGTGGGCATACTCAGGCATTAGGAAAGCATTGTGTGTATAAGCAAGTGTTAGAGCAAGGTAGTCCTGGAAAGATGGAGAATCTTTAGTGATCTGGAGCCCTCTAGTGGACCAAGTGCATTACTAACCTGCAGGGAATTTGTTGGCAATCCACTCCCAAGGCCATCCCCAAAGGGTCAGCCATTGAAAACCCTATGAGGGTCGCTATGAGTCGGATACCGACTCGACGGCACCTAACAACAACAACAAGTTGTTAGGTGCTGTCGAGTCGAGTCGGTATCCGACTCATAGCGACCCTCATAAGGTTTTCAATGGCAGATTGTTTCGGGATTGCCTTGGGAGTGGGTTGCCACATCCTTCTCCCATTTTGCAGTGCTGGGAATTGAACTCAGGACCGCAGAGACTGCAGAGCAACGCTCTACCAACTGAGCTAAATCCCAGCATCGTATATCTAAGAATATTTACTTCATTTAGCGTTTAGTTTTCTTTAGAAACAAATGAGAATAAACCATAAATCATGTAGGTATTTTATTGCCCTAGTAGATGGGAAATGTTATCAGATTCCATATTCAAAGGCTAGGGCTATAAAACAAGTTTAATGGAAGATTAACAGTTACCTGTTACCTGGACACCATAAGGTGAACCATGTGCAGGGGGGAGGTGAGAGGCTTGGAAGTGACACATTTTAAGCATTAGGAAGGACTCATTTGACCTGGGATGCGGACTGGGGGACGTGTGGAGTATGAGGATGGAGAATGGAGAGAAGATTGTTAAATGTCTGTGGTTTGTCACACAAGCTGCCATACTTAACACCATTTGCTTGTCAAACAAGCGGTTGTCCCTAGAGACCATTAGATTAACTTCTCCTAACCCACTCTTCCACTGTGTTTCATTGTCAAAGGCAGAAAGCTTCATGGGCTCTGTGTCTGTATATAAGAATGGGCATCAAGTCTTGTGAATGAGTCATTTCCCCAATATGTCTTGATTTGTTCCTTATTCTCTGTTTCTGCTGCCTCTGTCTTACTTCATCATCGCTTGTCTGGACCATTTCAAGCCTTTTAACTAGTCTCCTTGTCTTTGGTTTCTGAATTTCTTTATGTATCTGTTACTTGTATGCTTACAGTTACTCGCAGTGTCTCCATGTCCTTCAGGATAAAGTCCTATGAGGTGTGTCGCAACCTGGTCTTCTTTCCACCCTTCCTGCCACGCTTCTGCCTCCAGCTCATATCCCAGTCATGCCCTGCATGGACCTTCCTGAGCATCTCGGCAAAGCTGCCCAGCGGCCTCATGCTCTTGCATTTCCATCCCCAGTCTACTCTCAAACTGTATTTTTTTTTTTTTTTTGCTTCCATTTAAGTGCCACTTTATATAAGGCTTTGTCCTTCAGTTAGACTTTTTTTTTTGGTCCTTGGTCCCTCAACAGTTGATATTCTGATCACTCAGCAAGCAGACTTCTCTTAGCACTTCTCTCCTTCTGTTGTAATTATAGACTTATAAGCTTATTTCCTTTACCCTCTCAGAGCTATACAGGACCTAGAACCAGGCATTATTTGCAATTGTAGTCCCAGGGCCTGCTATCCCAGCCTCGAGGCAGTGTAAGAACTCAGTAGAGGATTATTGCGTGAATGAAACCCTTCTAGACAACACAAGTCCACAGGGAAGGAGCCATCAGAGCACTAAAGGATTTGGGATGGAGAGAAGTAAATGAAGAATGCCATTTCTAAGGAGTTTTCTTGCCTTTATTACTGCATTTTTGTCTTTAAAAATTTCCATTGATGCATCATATAGAGCAATGTAGAAAAGTGAACGTGTCATAAATGTACAGACGGAGTTTTAGAAGCTGAACACGCATGTAATCACCACCCAATTAAAAACAAAGAACATATCTAGTTCTTCAGAAAACCCTTTTGTGTTCCTTCCAGTCACTATTTTCCTCTCCCACTACCAAAGAGAACCATTATCCTCATGTCTGATCTCATACATTAGTTTTTTCTGGTTTTGATGTTCATGTAGGAGGAATAACTTAGTATGTACCCTTTTGTATCTGGCTTCCTTTGTTCAACATTTTGTCTGGCATTGTTGGTAGTAGTTTGTAGATCATTCATTCTCATTGCTATATCGTATTCCATTGTGTGGATAAACCACGGTTTATTCTACTGTGAGTGACATTTGGGAGGATCCAATTTTTTTTTTTTTTTTTTTTTTTGGTACTGGGGGTTGAACCCAGGGCCTCACCCTTGCATGCTTTGCAAGTGCTGGTCCACTGAGCTTCCTCCTCCAGCCCATTTTTTTTTTTTCTAACTTTTTGAAACAGGGTTTCACTAAGTTACACAGACTGCCTCTGGTCTCCAATTTGCTATCTCCCTGCCTCCGCCTCCAGAGCCACTGGGATTACTGGCATGCACCACCGTGCTCGGCAGAGGAGGCTCCAATTTTGAATAGTGCTGCTATGAATATCTTGTATAAGTCCTTTGTTGAACATAGCTATGCATTCCTGTTAGGTATAGACCCAACAGTGGAATTGCTGACCTTAACAAGTGAGTATATTTAGCATTAATAGATACTGCTAAGTTTTCAATGTGGATCAGTTTATATTCTCCTCAGCATGTATCAGAGTACTGGTGTTTCACATCCTTGCCAACACTTGGTATTTCTTTTTTTTAATTTAGCCATTTGTTCATGTTTGTAATGGTGTCTCACTGTAGTTTTTACCATTAAAAATATTTCACCCTGAGAAACAGTTTTGTGAACCTAAGAGGGCACATATCTGTAATCCCAGCACTTGGTAGGCTAAGGCAGGAGGATCTCAAATTCCAGGTCTATGTAGGCTATATAGCAAGAGTTTGTCTCAAAATACTAAAAAACAAAAGCAAAAACAAAAGTCCCAAACAAACCAAACAAAAAAACCTACCTTTATCTTTCTCTAGTTGGTTAAAGTAGTTGTTCCATTATTAATCTCTCTTGTCACATCTACTCTGCTTGAAAATTTAGGTGATTTTTCTTTGCAAAATAGAAAGAAGAAATGTACAAACCTGGAGACCTTTATCTAATGAAAGAAACAAAAAAGAAGCACCACCACCTGCACTATATCTAAGAGTAAATTGAACTCTCACTTAAAGTAGTAGAGATTTTAAACCAAAGTATATGTAATTTAACAGATATAGGATTTCTTTTGCTACCTGTAATCTTTTTA
Source organism: Pedetes capensis (assembly GCA_007922755.1). NCBI lineage: Eukaryota > Metazoa > Chordata > Mammalia > Rodentia > Pedetidae > Pedetes > Pedetes capensis. Next base: position 78,020 of record VMDO01005404.1, on the reverse strand, counting down.
CTGGTTTCTGATTAATTTGCTGACTTTTTTTGGTTAAGAATGTTTAAGTATGTAAATATTCTTAAGTAAAATATCTATGATAGATAAAATGTTTATAGTTATTTATTACCTGGGTCCATATTTCAATGAGTATGCTGATCCTCTTGCAATTAAATACAAGAGTGATCCTTTCTCCTTTTTGAACAGAAAGAGCTCTTCCATTCAAGTCTTCCTTCAGAGTTACTATAAGGCCACTGCATTGACATATTTCTCCAAAGCACAGGATAAGAACCATTTCATCTCTTAGGGTCTAACCCAGGATCATTTTGCAATAGTTGAAAGAACAAAAATATGGAGTAGAATTGTAGGATGCACATAGGTTTGAATATTAGCTATGTCTCTTGCTACCTGAGATCTAAGAAGAAAAAAATCTGTTAAACCTTTTGAGTTTTGTTGTTGTTGTTGTTAGGTGCCATCAAGTTGGTGTACATAGCAACCCTATGTACAACAGGCGAAACATTAATGTTAGTGCTTCTCTGCTATTCATAGAGTTTTCAATGGCTGATTGGTGGGACTGGGTTGCTGGGTTCTCCCAAGCCTACAGCACCTGGAGTTCCCAGGCAGTCTCCCATCCAAGTACTAACCAGGCCCTACCCTGCTTTGCTTCTGAGACCTGATGGGATTGGATTCCACAGGGCTACTACTGCAGGCTTTTGAGCTTTAGTTTCCTCAGTTGTGAAATAAGGAAAATCAATAGCTATCTTGCTAGGTTGTTTGGATAGTGGAGGATGGAGAAAAAATGTGCATTAAATGCCTTAGCAAAAAGGAGTTTTTCCTCCAAATAAATAGAATTTCATCTTTAAAAATATGATAATAGTGTTTTGTCAGATGTTCCTATGATTGTAAATTACCTTTATTTTCATCGTAGGGTTGACAACTTTGGCTTAGGCCTTTTACTTCGATCCAAGCAGATAAAACGCATGATTTCTTCATATGTGGGAGAAAATGCAGAATTTGAACGACAGTTCTTATCTGGTGAATTAGAAGTAGAGCTGACACCTCAGGTGAGAAAATTTCTCTGTCTTTTTCTTTTCTTTCCTTCTTTCTTTTTTTTTTTTTCCTCAGTACTGGAGTGCTGAGCCCAGGACCTCATGTATACTTTGCAAACACTGGACAACTGCCTTTTTTTTTTTTTCTTTTCTTTCTTTTAATCTTAAAACAGGGTCCTGGTAAGTTACGCAGGCTGCTTTTGGCCTAGAAACGTGATCCTCCTGCATCTGCCTCCCAAGTCCCTGGGATTACAGGCATAAACCACCATGCCCTGCTTCTCTGCTTTTCTTTTATAGTACTAGTTTATTAAAAATATACCTTTTCCCCTTTAAAAATTTCTCCTTTTTTTGTGAGGTGGGGATTAAATTGAGCACCTTGTACTTGTTAGGCAAGTGCTCTACCACTGAGCTACAGCCCCACCCCCAGGGGCTTTCTGTATGTGAGACTGAGGGCATGTTGTTTTGCTAAACTAAGGAATTCTGTTTATAAGTCATACCTGTTGATTGCTAGAGATAATATTCTCTGATGCTGAGAAAGGATGTATTTATAGTAAAAATATCTGGGCTACAATTCAGATTTTTAAGTTTCAGACTATAATGTACATTGTGCCAGAAGCAAGAAAAAGGACTTGCTGAAATGTTTAGGGATTGTCCTAAAAGTCAATCTCTATGAATCACAGAGTTAGAAGTCTGTGAGAAATCAGGTCTCAGTGAGACAAATTAGTAGGGTGAATGAAGCCCATGAAGAGTGAAACTGACTGTATTACAGAATAAGTAAGTGTTGGGCTCAGAGCCCAGGTCCCCAAGGAACTGGTGTTACATAGAAAGCAATTACTACAACTGATCTAGCAAGTTTTCATTCACTTTCTACATCATCTAACTGACTGCAGAGTTTTGTCACAGAAGAAGGAAAACCTTTTGAAGCTGTTTGAGTAAAGCAAGGGTATACAGGTTATCTGTGTTGGTCTTCCTCCTTGACATCTCTGAAACTAAGCCAACCACTCTGCTTGAAAATAATCCTACCTTAGACTTTACTAAGTTGGCAAAAATGTAATGTAATGGAATTTTTAAAAAAGCTTCTCAGTAATCAAATCAGGTATGTGCTAGTCTTGAGACAGCATGCACATAAGACTATTCTTTCTAACTGAGGCTTCACAGTGTTAGTTACACCTGGTCACTCTGCAGCATTGACACTGTGCTTATCATGCCATTGCATACGTTTGATACTGAATTTTCATGCAAAGATTTTAGGTTTTTTTTTGTTATTTGTTTGGTTTCAAGATATGCGTTTCTAGTCTGCTTGGGCCTCTATAACAAAATGGGTGAATTAAACAATGGCTGTTTATTTCTCAAAGCTCAGGAGGATGGAAAGTCCAAGGTCAGGGTGTTGCCACTTCAATTCCTGGGGAGGGCTCTCCTCCTGGTTTCAGTGGCTGACTTCTTGCTGTGTCCTTATGGGGCAGAAAGATGGAGGCCAGAAAGCAAGAGTGTGAGTGAGCTCTCTGGTGTTACTTCTAGTAAGGACACTCATACTGTAAGATCAGGGCCCCATATTTATGACTTCCTTCAGCATTAATTATGTCCTTGTGGGCCCTGTCTCCAAAAATAGTCACATTGGGGGTTAGGGCTTCAACCTTTGTGTTCAGCCCGTATGTATACCTTTACTGTTCACATTACAGTTTGAGATACCTTATCCTTCGGGTTGTGGAGCTACTGAAAATTAACCTTTCACTGGGCGTGGTAGCATAGACCTCTAATCCCAGTGACTCAGGCAGCAGAGCCCTGAGGATCACAAGTTTGAGGCTAGAGGCAGCCTGGGTAACTTAGCAAAGGCCTGTCTTGAAATAAAAGAATAAAAACTGGAGGTACATTTGCAAAGTATGTACGAGGCCCTGGGTTTAACTCCCAGGAACAAGCCAAAAAAAATTAGTCTTTCAGTGACTTCCCTTTTTTAGTTTTTGCGATACCCTTATTTTTTTTTTTCAAAGGCTCTATACGTGGGAGAACTCCCTTAATATTTTTAAAACTTTTTTTTCTTTAAGCGAAAAGAGGTTAATGTGTACCTCCTCAACTTAGTGTCACACAGATGAACAGTGGCTCTGGCAGCTTCCTTTGCAGCTTAAGAGCCTAGGGAGAAGTACTGGTGAAGTGGTAGGGATTAGCATGCCTTTGGAGAGGGCGTTGGCTTGATGGTACCTGCAGCAGGCATGTCTTTAGAAATATTCTCTTTTCAGGCTTTTGCCCAGTTGGACAGAGAGACAGAATTTTCAAGGAGGTTATACATCAAATATATTTTAAAGTATGGTATTTGATTATGGTAGTTTTCATGATTGAACTTTTTGAAGGTTATTAACTTAAAATGTAACACAAAGTAGGATCATCTGTGTCCTTAGATAGACTCAAGAGCCAGTTATCTGGAGGATTTCCAGTTATACTGTAAGTCTCTCCTTCCCCAGAGTGTTCCACCTACTCAAATGGTTCAAAGTCCAAAGTCTCAACTGTTAGTCCCTTCTTCAAGTTGAATGTTTAAAGGCCCCAGTTAATATAGAGAAGAATTCTCAGTTTGGGATAATATGAACAGACTGTCATTAATACCTGTGTCAATTCTGACTCCTGATTAGCTAATCAGTTACCTAGTAAGACATAATTAGCAAGATTACAGCAATAGCTTTCCAGGTTAGAGAGGGTATCAGGTCATGTTCAGAGCCAGAGTTGGTGCCCTAGGGGAAACCTGGGTGGAAAATTAGTTGGGCGTAGGAGAGACCTAGGGAAACTAGATTTGAAGTTTCTGGTACCTAGGAGAGGGAAGGGTCATCCTTGGGTGAAAAATATGGTCAAAAAGAGATAGAGAAACTACATTTACAGCTATTTCTACCATGAAACAAAATATGAAGTACTCTTGACTTTTAAAAACCAATTTACCTGTCTACTGTACTCTTTGCTTACCTTTGGATTTTTCTTTGTTTAGGTAATTTAGTAAATAAAATATTTGTGAAAATGGTTTAAAAGAAATTCTTTCTCTTTTTCTTGTGGGGGAGGGTACTGGGGGTTGAACCCAGGGCCTTCCTTGTGCTTGCATGCTTTGCAAGAGCTGTACCACTGAGCTGCACCCTTAAACCATTTTTTTTTCACTTTTTGAGACAGAGTCTCAATTACGCAGACTGCCTCTGTTCTTCAACTTGTGATCCTCCTGCCTCTGCCTCCTGAGTCTCTGGGGTTACAGGCATGTGCCACTGTACCTGGCAAAATAAATTCTAAAATTGATTTGAACTCTTTGCATTGTTAACTTACTATAGTGCTTTTTTTTTTTTTTTTTTTTTGAGACAGAGTCTCGTTATGTAGCCTAGGTTGGACAGGAACTTGTTACCCTCTTGACTCAGCCTCTCAAGTGCTGGCATTATATGACATTATAGGCATGCACCACTGTGTCTGGCTGACTTGTTATTGATGATAGAAAGATTTAGTCCACAACTATACATGACACAAAACAAACCTACAGAATTTAATGGTATCTTTCTATCTTTCTATCTATCTGTCTATCTATCTCTGTCTATATCTATATCTATATCTATATCTATATCTATATCTATATCTATCTGCCTGCAGCTGTAGCTCTGTGGCATCCGATCCTGTCAGATCTCGGAAGCTAAGCAGGGTGGGGCTGGTTAGTACTTGGATGGGAGACTGCCTGGGAACACCAGGTGCTGTAGGCTTGGAAGAAGGACCCAGCAGCCCACTCCCAACAAATAATCAGCCATTGAAAACCCTATGAACAACAGAAAAGCACTGACAATAGTGTTTCCCCTGTTGCACATAGGGTCACCATGAGTTAAAGTCAGCCCAAGATCGGATGCTGATTGTGGATCAGATCATCAACTGCTCACATGCAGGTTCAAACTGAAACTAAAAAAAATTAGAACATGTGTACAAGAGCCAAGGTATGACCTTGAGTATATCCAATTTGAGTTCAGAAACCACCTCAAGAACAGAATTGATTCATTACATATTAATGATTGAAGACCCGGTTGAGTTGTCATATAACATCAAAGACATCATTCATGAGGAAAGCAAAAGGTTATTAAAAAGACAGAAAAAAAAAGAAAAGACCAAATTACATGTCAAAAGAGACTCTGAAACTTGCTGTTGAACATTGAGCAGTTAAAGTAAAAGGAAGACGTTACAAAATTAAACAACTAAACAGAAGATTTCAAAGGATAGCTCAAGAAGACCAAGTCAAGTATTACAATGAAATGTGCAAAGAGCTGGAGATAGAAAACCAAAAGAGAAGAACATGTTCTGTTTCTCTCAAGCTTAAGGAATTGAAGAAAAAATTTCAGGCCTCGAGTGGCAATAGTGAAGGATTCTACAGAGAAAATATTAAATTATGCAGGAAACATCAAAAGGAGTTGGAAGGAATATACAGTGTCATCACACCAAAAAGAATTGGCAGTGACCAGACTTTTCAAGAGGTTGCATGTGATCGGGAGCCAGTAGTACTGAGGGAAGAAGTGGAAACTCCCTTGAAGAAATTGGGTAAACACAAGCCTCCAGGAATTGATAGAATACCAATAGAGATGTTTCAACAAACAGATGCAGCACTGTAGTGCTAACTTGTTTATGCCAGGAGATTTGGAAAACAGCTAGCTGGCCAACTTGGAAGGTCCAGATCCATATTTTTGCTTGTTCCTGAGAAAGGGGCTGTGACTGAATGCAGAAATTATTGAACAATGTCATTAATGTCTCACACAAGTAAAATTTTGCTAAAGATCATTCAAAAACAACTGTAGCAGTATATTAACAGGGAACTGCCAGAAAATCAAACTGGATTCAGAAGAGGGTGTGAAACTAGGGACATCATTGCTGATATCAGATGCTTATTAGCTGAAAGCAGAGAATACCAGAGAGATGTCTATCTGTGTTTTATTGACTATGCAAAGGCATATGTGTGGATCACAACCAATTGTGGATAACATTGCAAAGAATGGGAATACCAGAGCACTTAATTGTATTCAGGAGGAATCTGTACATGGACCAGGAGGCAGTTACTCAAACCGAGCAAGTAAACACTGCCTAGTTTAAAGCCAAGAAAGGTGTGCATAAGGGCTGTATCTTTTCACTGTATCTCTTTAATCTCTATGCTGGGCAAATAATCTGAGAAGAATGTGGCACCAAGATTGCAGGAAGAGTTATCTTTTTCTTTCTTGTTTTCTTTCTTGTGGTGCTGGGATGTTGAATTGGGAACCTCATGCATGCTTTTGTCAAGCACTCAACCACTTAGCTGTACCTGTAACCCATTTATTACTTTGTATTTTTGAGACAGGGTCTCACTAAGTTATGCACCTGCCTCTGGCCTTGAACTTGCAATTCTCCTGCCTCTGCCTCCCAAGTTGCTGGAATTAAAGACATGGGCCACTGTGCCTGGCAGGAAGAAAACTCATTATTAACAGCATTTGTTATGTAGGTGACACAACTTTGCTTGCTGAAAATGAGGAGGATTTGAAACATTTACTGATGAAGATCAAAGAGCATAGCCTTCAGTATAGATAGCACCTAAACATCCAGAAAACAAAAATCCTTCCAACTGGGTCAGTAAGCAGCTTCATGATAAATGGAGAAAAGATCGAGATTGTCCAAGATTTTTCTTTACTTGGTTCTGTAAACACCACACACGGAAGCAGCAGTCAAGAAATCAAAAGACTCATTGCCTTGGGAAAAGCTGTTGCAAAAGACCTCCTTAAAGTGTTGAAAAAGATGTCACATTGAAGATGAAGTTGCACTTGATTCATGCCATGGTATTTTTAGCTGCATTGTATGCTTGAGAAAGCTGGGCAGTGAATAAGGGAGACAGGAGAAGAATTGATGTTTTTGAATTATTATGGTGCTGGAAACAAATATTGAATATTACCATAAACTGCCAAAAGAAACAACAGATCCATACTAGAAGTGCAACCAGAGTGCTCCTTGGAAGCAAGAATGGCTAGATTGCATCTGACATATTTTAGACATGTTAGGAGGGACCAATCCCTGGAGAAGGACGTCATGTTTGGGATAATGGCAGGTCAAAAACAAAAAGGAAAACCTTCAAGTAGATGGATTGACCCAGCGTCTACAACAATGAGCTTAAACTTAATAAAGGTCGTGTGCCTGGCATAGTGTCTGGGAGTATTTTGTTGTATCGTACATAGGGTCGGTATGATATGGACCCAACTGAATGGCCCCTAACAACAACAAAATTACATAATGCAGTTTTAAAATTTGATTTGAAAATATTAAAAGTAGGCATTTGTAGAATATGTCAAGAGGTCCATGCAGGGGGCTTAGAAGCTAAAATCCTAGACAAATGAGCTGTTACATTTTGAAGGTGGCTAGACAAATGAGCTGTTACATTTTGAAGGTGGATTAGAATAGAGTGGTTATTGTCTTGAGAGACAGAAACTTGTTTTAATCGATTCCAGCATTGGAAATTATCCATTCGTGTATATTGCTAGGTAATTTTTAGAATTATAATCCTCTCGGGACTGGAAACTGTGTCTGACAGCTTCTGTGTCCTTAAGACTGACGTGTGCTTAGTGAACTTTTTATGGAGTATTATTTGCTCATTTGTAGGGCACGCTTGCGGAGAGGATCCGTGCAGGTGGGGCTGGAGTTCCTGCATTTTACACCAGCACTGGATACGGGACTCTGGTACAAGAAGGAGGATCACCCATCAAATACAACAAAGATGGCAGCATTGCCATTGCCAGTAAGCCAAGAGAGGTATGAAGCACCTCATCCCTTTATCACCGGCAGGCCTCTTTCCCCATGGGATGTTGCATGAACCCATAGAGCAAAATTACCTTGGTGAGGAAAAATGCTCCTTCATTTTCACGGATATTTTTGGGGATATTTCTGGCTAAACCTTGGCATCTGCTAATAATGAAAATCACATAGAGAAACTAGAATAAATTAAGGAGAAAAGAAGCTGTGATCCCTTTATGATGTGCTACCTCAGCAAATAACAGTCAAGAGTAATTACCCGGGCTGGAGAGCTAGCTCAGTGGTAGAGCACTTGCCTAGCAGGTGTGAAGCCCAGGGTGTGATCCCCAGTACCAAAAAGACAAAAAACAAAGGAGAGAGAGAGAAAAAAGAACAATTAACTGAGTTTAGGGAAGGTTTTAACAAATACAGGAGCATTTGTGATTGCTGATTAGAGAAGTTGATTGATACATGTGATAATAAATTCAATGCTCAGGCTCATCCTAAATGAGACTGAAAGAAAAAAACAGCAAAGGAAATCATGAATTTATCTAAAATTTTGAAAAATAGGGGACAGTTATAATCATATGATAGAAAAATAGTTCATATTATAATCTATATATTTTGTGTCTTAGATACATGTGCACTTTTCATTGACTAGCCCAGATTTACTTCACATGCTGAATAGGATGGAGTGCCTTTCTAGTAGGGGAATTTACTCACATATTAGGGAACAGTAGGTATTTGAGGTAGATATTTGAGGTACTCAAAGATAAAAGTATTTGAAATACTCAGATTTTAGATAAGTAAGAAAATTATACAGGCCAATATTTCATTACTCTATTTATAAGTATCGTTTCATTTTCCTTGTCCAGATGGCTCCAGAGAGTTATCTGCTAATGGAGGTTGCAGAAATGCTGAGCTTATACCTCTGGGAAAGTAAAAGTAGTAAATAAAGGGATCTCTTAACCATTTTTGTGTACACAGGGATGCTAATTCTGCCCTTCCTGTTCTGGGGAAGGAAAGGGGGCCACTGAACATGCCCCTCACTGTTCAGGGTTTGTCTCCAGCTGTGTCATCCATCTGGAGCTTTGCCTTTCTGCTGAGAGTGACCTATATTGATTCAAAATTTTTCATATTCAGTGCTGATTTTCCCTTCCTGCCTAATTAGGTGTAAAAAGTTACTTGGTAAAGTAAAAGCAGGAACCTGATTATGAAAATTAACCTTAGTACTCTATGATAAAAGTGCCCAGAAAAATTGGGTAAATACTTTGATAGCTTCTTAGCAAGTGTAGCATTAACTCACCTTGGGAAAGTAAAACAAATCAGAATTTTTCCTGTATTCATTTATGCCTGGAGTCTGGGTAGTAGCTTTGTAATTTTGTCTGAATCCCCCAGGACTATGACAAATTATTTCTTAAAATAATTATTTTTAGCTCTTTATTTCCCTTATTATGGTTGGAAGAGGAAATGAGTTGAATTCCTTCACTCAGTGATATATACTGGGGCCCCACTCTTTGTCAGGCACTGTGCTAAGGACTGCGGAAAAGTAGATGTTCTAGACCAACTGCCCTTGTTAATGGAGGAATTGACACTGAATGAACAACACATCATCTGTGTAGTAGAAGTGCTGTGAAGAAAAATCAAAGAGGTTCCAGGCAAAGCAAGTGATTGTGGTCAAGGAGATAGAAGTCCAGATCACGTGGTTAGGGAAAGCTGTTCTCAGGATAGTATTTGTAGAGAGCTGAATAAGGTAAGAGAATGAGGCAGGTAGAGATGTGACATGCCTTTCAGAAGGAGGAGGAGGTACAAGGTCTGAAGGCACTTATGGGCTTTTCCATCTTTGTGGAACAGCAGGGCAGTGAGACTGGATCAGAGTTCATGAGGCAGAGGGCATAGTGGAGGAAAGTGAAGAAAGGCAGGAGCCAGATCCACACAGAGCTTGGAGTGTACTGTGGTCAGCAGCCAACAGAGTTTTGAGTACAGGTGGGAGTATGATGTGATCTAAGTTACATCTTGTAAAGATCACTGTGGCTGTTGGGCAGGGTGGTTTATGAGTTTGTTGTTTTGTAGAGGACCAAAAGTAGAAGCAGCAAGAGAGGTTGAGAGGCTGTTGAGTTAATCCCAGTGGGAGTAGAAAGTGGCTTAGATAGGTGGTCAAGTAGCATTTGTGTGAAGGGGTTGGAATCAGGACAAATGTCAATGATAGATCAACAATACAGAACAGAATTTGTTGATAAATTGGTTTTGATGTGTAAGAGAAAAATCAAGCATACTGCTTATTGAGATGGACAAGACATGGGGTAACCAAAAGCTCTGTGTCTCCAGGATAAGGTGCATTTCAGAAGTCTAGGAGAATCGAGAAGAGGTGGTTGGCAGGCTCCAGGTCAGGGAGAATTTAGAGCTGGGATAGGAACTTTGAAGGCATCAGCATGTGGTATTTCAATCCTCGGGCCTAGGTATGTGGCTTGGGCATGCAGATACAGTGCACCTCTGGCAGCTAGGGTCAGGAAGAGAAGGAGGAGCAGCAAAGAACAAGGGGAAAAGAATGTTTGATAAGTGAAGAGGAAATCCAGAGCATCTGGTGATTTGAAAGACAAGGGACATTTTAGAAGGGAGGAAGAAATCAACAGAGTCAGAATATGAAGAGGCTGGATAATACAAAGACTGGAATTGACCAGTGGATTTGCAGAAATAGAGGTCACTGGAGAACTTAAAAAGTGAGTTTTCTAGAATAGAAAAGATAAAAATCTTGGAGTGGATTCAAGAAGGAACCGAAGGATGAAGTAGAATCAAATCCACAACTGTTTTAAGCAAGTATAATAGCTAGTTTGGCAAAATTAGTTCCTTCCCTTTTAAAAATTTTAGAATAGTAACATTCAGAAACAGCTAATGTGTAGACAACAGGAAATTATATAATTGAAATATAAAAGGACATTCAATTTTCTTGACTTTTGTGTTAGAAAATATTTGATTCCATTTTCTAGATCTAGATTCACTGTCATCATTGGTATTTACAGTGATGATTTTTGAAGTATACAGACCATTTTAAAAATAATAACTTTGTATATTTGAACGAAGCTTATAAATATCTTTCATATAAATTCATATTAATAAAATCTTCATTCATCAATGATTTCCTAAGTTCATTGGTATCTTCTAGCTAGAAACTGAAATAATATCTTTAATAAAGAAGCCTTTGTTTAATAACGGATTTCTTTTTTAAACCATAGCTAAAAAGGCAGGTCTGGGGGTGTTGCTCAGCGGTAAAATGTACACTTAACATGCACAAGGTTCATTTCCCAGCATCCCAAAACAAAACGAAAAGCAAAAGTAAATCCACTAAAGTTTTCTATTGGCACCTTCTCTAAAATGCACTGAATCTGTTTTTCCACTAGAGGGTGCAATAAGAATGAGATTGTAGTTCTGCCTTCATAGGGTTCCATGATGGGGTGCATCAGGGTGCTTGTTTCCATTCTCGTTTGTTTAATTCCCAGAGACAAATCTCCCCCAAAGGGAGCATAATGCCAAGGCAGAGTTTTGCTTTATATTCTTCCCCCAAATTCATAGGATTAAAAGACAATTAACATAGATAAAAATTACCAGTTTCATTAGATCCATACTGATAGAAGAAATGTAATAAAATATGTGATATTCATAACATCAACAGAAACTATGAAGCATTCATGAATAAACCTAAGAAAAATATATGTGACTTTTATGGAAAGAATGGAAATTATTGAAGAAGGTAAATGAAAACTTCAGCAAAAAAGGTATATAATATTCTATATGTGGAAAGATATGGTATATCATTATAACAGGTAGCTGTAGATTAATGAGGATAGATAAATGGATTTTTATTACTACTTTATGTACAAAGCAAGAGATAGGCCATTTGATGTCACTTATATAAGTTTTCTTTTTTTTTTTTTTGGAGAGGAAGGAAAGAGGGACTGTTTTTCATGTTCCATATGTAACCTATGCAGATAAATGATTATGCACATATTAACATAGTTTATTCTTCAGGCTTGTAGAACTTTTAGTTCCCCAGATGTACCAAACTTTCTGTCATCGCTTGGTCCTTGCACATTCTGTACCCTCAGGTCCCCCCTGACCATTTTGACAAAGCCTTACTTGCTTAATGCTACTTAAGAAGTCTTTGTTGAGATTCTTCTCCCTCTGAGAAGCCTTCCCTCACTAGGCTTATATCCCTATTTTCCTCTTCTATCAGAGTGCATACAAGACCTTGCAACAAGACCTGTGCAAATACCTGACAATACCTTTTTGTCTCCTGCAGGTGAGAGATTTTAATGGTCAACACTTTATTTTGGAGGAAGCAATTACAGGGGATTTTGCCTTGGTGAAAGCCTGGAAAGCAGACCGAGCAGGAAACGTGATTTTCAGGTATTGTGATGGTTTAAAAAAATATTAAAGTAGTGAATGTCAGCAACTCTACATTTTTAAATTATGATTGCAAAAATGGACATCATAGTGAATTTTCTATTTACACAATCGTTTAAATGGTTTATGATCATACACACCCATACATACACATATATATAGAAGTGCACGTGGAGCTGTAGCCATGCTGTCTTGCTGGTGTGATGTGCTTGTGTGGGTTTGTTCTCACTGGTTGAGGGCCACATTACATTGCTTATTAAATATTTGGATCTGTTAATCCTGGTACATAGCCATATGCCATTGTTTTTTATTTCTCTCTATGTTGTCAAGGCTAGTTATTTTCTTAGAAAACATGACATGATTTTCATATATGTATCCATTATCTTAAAGTGTCAAAATTACTTTGCTATTCTGGAACAATACAACTGATAATTTAGGTCAGTTCTTTTCCAGTCCTATTGATGTCTTCCAGCAAAAGCTTACAAAGGTTCTGTCTGAAAAGTTGATTAGCCTTAATAATGCCGAACTTTCATTCTCATTATTTGGGTAGCCACAGGCTTAATGGATTTTTAACATCTTTTAATTACCCTTAGCATACTATATTCTAAGTAATTCTAGGTATTTAATGCTTTAGATTACACAGTTGTGTTTTGAAAATTGTGCCACCTTTGACTGCACACAGAAGAGTTTTTTAAAATGTGAGGATTGAAGGTCATACTTATTAGATTACAGAGATCCTTTTTTCTCATATTATCATTTTCTGCTTTTAATTAACAATACTTTATTTTTTAGCAAATGCAGTTGTGCTGCAATCACAGTCAAAATCTCAGTGGTACTCTCATTTATTTTTCTTGATTTTTGAAGAACTTAGCCAATGCTATTATTCTGACTTCTTGAGTTCAGACAGTTTTCCTAAAGTACAACTACTTTTAGAAGTTACTAAAGGTGTTTTACATCATGTCTGCTTTATTTGACATGTTGGAATAATGTTTGCAAAGTTTAGATTCTTTTTTCTAAAAAAAAAAAACTTAATGGAATTATATAGTAGCAAATGGAAATGAATTATTTAAAATATTTCTGAGAGTTTATCTTGTGCTTCATTGCCTGGCCCTGGTATCTAAAGACTGGACAATGGCTGTTCTAAGCCCAGACCTTAAGCTGGTGGTAATTGAGCTTTGGCATGAAATGAAAGCTCTCATTACAATAGTCAACTGATTTATATTCTTAAGATATTGATTTCTTTCATTTGTAATGAGACAGTTGCTACAGAGGTCTGTCTATGTCGTTGTTAAAGTAGGAGAGCCCTGGACTCCTTCACCTGTGGTCATTCTGCCATTGGAGATTTTGGCACCTGGACATCTGGTAGAATACAGCCCACAATTTATTTATTTTTATTTATTTATTTATTTATTTATTTATTTTTTGTGATACTGGGGGCTGAACCCAGGGCCTCATACATACTTTGCAAGTAGCTCTGCCACTGAGCTGCACCTCCAGCCCATTTTTAATTTTTTTAATTGAGTCAGGATCTCACTAAATTACACAGGCTGCCTCTGGCCTCAAACTTGTGATCCTCTTGCCTCCACCTCCTGAGTTACTGAGATTATACATGTGCAACCACCATACCTGGCCAAACTCACAATTTGTAAAAGTTCACAAGGGCTCCTCTGTCAAGGATAGTCCAATCTTTATCTTTGAATCTGAGCAAAACAAAAGCATTGGTGGCCTAAAAGAACTGGTTGTGATGGGCTTTCCTCTACCACAGAAATTCTTCTATTGATATATATTCCCAGAAACAAAAATACATGTTAGTTTTTATGGTTGGGGTGGTGTATTAATTGACAAACTCGGGAATGCAAAACCTTCAGCAAAATTGGTACCTTCCTGAAATTTTAACACTTCAGGGTCTGATGCAGATGTTGTATTTCCAAAAATTTCATCAGAAAATGATCTTTATAGGTGACTCCCATATTACCAGTGAGTATTTGTATATATGTCAGCAATAGGCTTTTCTTTAATACAGAATGTAATTACTGTACCTTCCCATATGAAGCACTTGATACTTTTCCTGTTTCTTTGGTGGCACATGTGCTAGTTAAGAGCTTTACCATTGAACTCCATTCCCAGCCCTTTTCCTTTTTAAATATTTTAATGACAGCAAGTCATTTAGTGAAACAAAGTAGCATCCTAATTAAAAGATTAACAGAATTTTGTTTCAATTAGAGATTTATTATTTTATTTTTGTGTATAAGCTATTTGTTGTGTATAAGCTATTTGTTGAACATGAAAAATAGTCCTTTTTTCATCCCTTATAGAAACCAGATAAGTTGAAATAAGTGGCCATCTTAGTTTTAAATTTATAAAATTTCATTAGTGGGAAATGTGATATACTCTTTTAAAAAAGATTTATAGAGCTTTAGTTAATAGAAATTCATTTAAGCTGCTGCATTTTAAGTTTGAAAAAGACATTTCTTATTTTTGATCTTCTTTCTCCACTTCCTTATTTCCCCCATGTCTGATGTAGGAAAAGTGCAAGGAATTTCAACTTGCCAATGTGCAAAGCTGCAGAAACCACAGTGGTAGAGGTAAGAGAAGAGAAGAAAGTATTTCTGAATTTTTGGTGTTACATTTTAACTTCATGATATGCATTTGTTCAAGAAAAAGTGTAACAGTCTGTTTTCTGGAGAGCAAGCAATGACAGCCTTTTTGTTTTGGCTATGGAGGAATTCTGTTTAAATATATAATTTAAATATATTATAAAGGCAGCTTTCTGGTCAGTTTGGATCTCACTAGAATGCCCTCTGTGGGAATCTAACTGTGGGACCAGCATATAAAAGTCTTTTGTTCTTTGATTAAAATAGGCTCAAAATCCCCAAATGAATTTCTTTTCTTTTGTTGTTTTTTTTGTTGTGGTACTGGGGGTTGAACCCAGGGCCTTGCACTTGCATGCTTTACAAGTGCTGGACCACTGAGCTGCACCCCCCGCCCATTTTTTTTTTTTTTTTTTTACTTTTTGAGACAGGGTCTCACTAAGTTACACAGACTGCCTGTGATCTCGAACTTGCGATCCTCCTGTCTCCACCTCCCAAGCCGCTGGGATTACAGGCATGCGCCACTGCACCTGGCTCCCAAGGTGAATTTTTGTATAGTCATGCATTACTTAATGATGGAGATATCATATGAGAAATGTGTCATTAAGTAATTTAATCATTGTGCAAACGTCATAGAGAGTACTTTCATAAACTAAAGTGGTTATGAGGTCATGAGGCCATGTAATCTCATGGGACCACTGTCAGCATGTATATGGTAAGCTGTTGACCAAAGTACTGTGCAGCACATGACTGTGTATGGAATTCAAGGAAAAAAGTAAATTATATCAGATCTTTAGTATCTTACCAAGGTCAATGCTGTGAATTCTTTAAGGGAGGAAAGTCATATAATTCATTGGTCCTATGTGGTTCAACATGCACTGACTCCTTTGGGCATCTCAGGGTTTGGGAGAGACTTGAATAATTCTAGAGGTTTTCTTCCCAGAGGTAAGGCTCTAGCATGGGAATAGGTATTTATACCAAAACCCAACCACTTAGGGTCTATAAGAATCACCTTGTAACTAAATGTTCATAGTAGTATAAGATAGCCTTTCCCTGGGAGGACGATAAGAACCACCTTTGGGATCTGAAAATAACAGTATATGCTCCTGAGTATTTCCTTGATGGTAGTGTTGTGCATGACATCTTTTGTTTCATCCATACAGTTGACTAAGTTGGTGCTCCATGGAGGCAAGTCAGGGATATTTCTGAAGTAATAAAATGTTAGAATTTTGTTCCGCTAGCAGAAAGTGAAGTGAGTTATTCTCACAGTGCTCAGAGATGTACTTTCTATCCTGGCATGGTGGTTTCTTTTGCGATATACTATTTTCTGAATTGAAAATGGATAATGTGATTTACTATGTCTGTGACATCTGTTTTTATTTATTGAATCATCTTGATGATATGTCCACAGCACACATCTGTAGCATTACTGAAGAATGGTTTGTCACATACTTTAAAATAATTGGTAACTTAACACTATTAATATTACATATTTCTGCAAAACTACCAGAAACGGACAGTTCTTCCCTGAGTACAGAGGGTCATTATGTGTTATCCTGGGTGAAGTTCTATTTAAATTTTTTTTCTTGTTATCATCTGGTTCTTTTTCAGCCACTTAATTCTTAATAAGAGCAAAAAATAACTTTCTAGTGTCCAAGAGTGATTGTACATATTAGAAAAGGGAGCATCTTTTTTGACATAAGGACAGAAAACTCTTTAACTGGACCTACAAATATAATAAATCTTGGCCTGCCCTTCTCTGTTCTGGAACAGAAATCTCTGATCTATCACAGCACTGTATCCTGGTGGGCCCAGATCCACATTAGGAATCCTGTTGATACAGTGCTATGGACAATCATTCCCAATTGACTACGCTGTCCAATGCAGTAGCCACTAGCCAAGGTGACTTTTAAACTTCAAATTAATTAAAATTAAATATAGTGTAAGTTCAGTTCCTTAATCATCCTAGTCACAGTGCAAGAGCTCACTAGCCTCATATGGTTAGGGACTAATGTGTTGATCTGTACAGAGATCTGATAGAGGTAGAGATATTATTGTCATTGCAGGAAAGTTTATTGGACAGAGCTGGATTAAAAGAATTAAGATGAAATCCATATGGCATTCTAGTTTAGGAACTTAAGTAAAATAGCTACTTAGGCTATAAGATTATTGTAAGCCTACTTCCTCTGCATGCTAATACTAGAAAGGTTCTACATGCCTATAGATTGAGTTGTCAGAACTGTGCTCTCAAAAGTAGAAAATAATTTGGAATTGAGGATAGTGCCTAGATTGGACATTTTCTGATATGAAACTCTGTTTTGACTTAGTGACTTTGGTATTATTCTGAATCTAGTGAATATCCTGGAAATCTACCACTTCATTCTGTTCTATACTCTGTGTGTTTCATTAGCTACATTGGACTTCAGATTTTTATGCTCCTTCTCTTCCAGCCCTGTGCTACTGCATTGTATAGGGGTCCTAGTGGGATGAATGTGTAGTGTTTAAAAGGAATCTGAAGAGAACATTGAGCTATTTGTATATTTTTCTGGATGCTTAATGTTGACATTAAGGGTAGTTACCATTAATCAAGATTTCATTATGGATTAGTCACTGCTGATTCTTTATGTGTATTATTATTTTTTTTAACCTTCACAATAGTCCTATGAAGGAAGAACCATAATTATCTTTATTTTATTGATGAGGACTTTAAGGCTAAGAGAGGTTAAATTATATTCCTCAGGTAATAGAGCTATGTGGAACCAGAATAGAACCATGGAAAAATTGGTTCCACAGTGTCTGCTCTTTTCTATTATGTTATGAAATGATTCAAATCATCATAAATGGATGATGTTTCAAAATCTTGAAAGATATTGAACCTCCAGAGGTGTAATCTATTTCAATACTATTAGAATTAAGCAGATTCAGAGTCTTTTATTCAACTTATCCCTTTATCTCTAGCCTTCTTCACCAATTACCCTATTATCTTTTTCTGCCTACCTTGAAGATTGCTGTTGTTAGGTATCCGACTCATAGCGACCCAAGTACAACAGGCGAAACACTTTGTCAGTGCTTCTCTGCTATTCATATGGTTTTCAATGGCAGATTGATTTTTGGTAGTGGGTTGCCGGGTCCTTCTCCTAAGCCTACAAAGCACCCAGTTTTCTCATTCAGTCTCCCATCCAAGTACTAACCAGGGGCGGCCCTGCTTAGCTTCTGAGATCTGACAGGATTGGATGCCACAGTACTACGCCCGTAGGCACCTTGGAGATAGCTGTAAGAAAACCATCATGCTATAAGCAGTAGTCTTATGGATTCATTTTCTTTCTTTCACTTGGACTCATTCATTCTGTCAAGTGGTCTCTTGATCACAACTTTTCACATATTTCCCTAAACATAGTGATTAAATGTCTACTTTGGCACTGGAGTGTCTTGAAGAATGGGAGCTATTGCAGTGGTAGATGGCAAAGACTCTGCTTTGTAGTACTCTATTCATCTCCTTTCTCTTACAGATGAAAAGATAGAGGTGTTCTCAGTGGCAGGTTCTGGGTTTACAGCCTGTTTCTAGGAGCTCCGTACTGGCATTTCCGCTTCAATGTGCTACTTCTCTTCAACTTTTATTCCCCATTTACTTGGGTTCTAGTTTGAGTTCCAAGGAAGGAAGAAGTAAAAATATCTGAAACATTAATGATGATTCCCTTAGATAACGTACATTTCTTTGGGACTTACAAGCAGGATGACAAAAGAGCATACAAGCCACCTTTTTCTTTTCTTTTTATCTTTTCTTTCTTTTGTTTTTCTTTTTTTCTCATATTTCCTTTTAATTATTTAGTAATTTTTTTGAGAAAAGTTCTCACTATATAGCAAAAGATGTCCTCACTCATGAGCCTCCTGCCTCAGCCTCCCAAGTATGGTAATTACACCAGGTATAATTATATAGTAATTAATGTACAACAAATATTTTATAGCAAGAAGTGAGCCAATGTATTTATCTTGAATAAAAAAGAAAAATATCAAATTTGCCTTTACTATCAATTATTTCTGGTTTGTATAAATGGGGAACATTATTCCATTTTTGGAAAAGTTTTCTTTTTCTGATGTGTTCTGAACACACTTATGACTTGCATTTGTATAAAGCCAAAGAGATGATGTCTGCTTTTAGCAAAACCAATATGAATATCACATTTATTTTTCTCAAAACCAACAGCCATTTGCATGCTTCTTCACAAAGTTGTGACATATTCAATGCTGCCTGTGTCTCTTTCCCCTCCTGAAGGAACTGGGAAGTTACTTGAGAAAATAGTACAAGTGGGTGCACATATTGGCACACATGCCTGAAAGAGGTTTCTCTTTTTAGCCCAGACAATGTTATTTCTGGACCTCCCTCTCTTTGAGTGGGTGAAGTCTTCCCTGATAAACTTCACGAGCTGACAAGAAAAACCAGCCAAGAATGACTCCTGGGTGTTGCATTGCATGCATATAATGAAGAGCAGAAGGGCTGCTGAGTTTTCCAGAAGGGACTCATTTGGCTCTTTCTTAGGAGGAATCTTACGAACCTTTCAGTCCTCATCAGCCCCTGAGCCAGTCCCCTGTGTGCACAGCTCACCACCCTGGCTTTCTCTGGGAACTGGCCTATCTCTACATCTTCTTTTTCTTTTGAAGGAGCTTAATATAGCAAACCTAGGAGGAGGGCTGGAAGTGCTTCACCCGGGAGACTGTTGACGCTTGTCTCCTGCAAGCAGCCTGGCACGCACGTGCTGTCAGAAAAGGTCGTCTGACTCAGCCACCCAAGGCTGCCAGGACTGCCTGTGCCTGAAATAACCTGGCTGATTTAGTTTTCCTTCTGCCATCAGGCTGACATGGCTGGTGTTATAAGACACCAAAGGTTTACGCAAAGCCCTTTGAACTGTTTTAATTTCAGCTTTTAGTTAAAATAAGTATGTGCATTATCATAATTTAAATACATTTATTTCTATTATGTAGTATTTATATTATGGTATATTGATATAGTTGCCTATGAAAGAATTGCTTATATTATGTGATATTTGATATACACAAATATGATATAAATGTCACCTGTGTGGATTAATAAATTGAACACCTATGAGCCCACATAAGATAAGAATTGGAGCCTGTCTTCTCTCCAGAGACAGACATTATCAGGAAATTTTTATTTATTATTTATTTTATATTATTGTTTTTTTAAAATGAAATTCTGGGAGATAAAGAAGTATGGGCACATGGAAAATTATTTTCTAAAGTGATATCCTGAGATGTTTTGTTATATTTAGAGCCAAGCTTTGGGAACTGTGACTTCTGTGCTCTGTACCAGTGCCTGGCAAATTCCATTTCTTGTTAGGAGATTAACTTGAGGAAAAGATTATGAGGACATCTGCCACCCTGCCAAGCAGACATGTGTTTTTTTCTGGTTAGTGAGTAAGGAAAGGTGAAGATTGCAGTGTAAATGATATTATGGTTTTGTTTTAAATATTTATTATGGAGGAGGATTATGAACATATATAACCATAAGCAGAAAAGTATATGGAACTTTTCTGAGCCCAGCACTCGGCTCTAATGACTGTCAACTCATGGTCATTCCCCATCCACATTCCCGTCTCCTCTCCTTCTCCCTACACCCAATTATTTTGAAATAAGTACCAGATATTATATGTCAGTGACAGATAAGGAAAGCCCACAGATACTCAGAAATTCTAGTCTGCCAGGCACATATCTAGGTTCTACAGACACAATAGTGAACGAAACAGAGAAATCCCTGTCTTCGTGGAGCTTTCATTCTGATGATCCAGATAGACAGTTGTTGCTGTTAGGTGACATTGAATTGGGTCCAACTCATAGCAACCCTATGTACAACAGAATGAAACACTGTCCAGCACCTAGCCATGCCCAGCACTATGTCAGTGCTTCTCTGCTATTCATAGGATTTTCAATGGCAGGTTGTTTCAGGATTGTTTTGGGAGTACAATGCCATGTTCTTTTCCCATAGGTAGATAATGTTGTTAGTGGTGGTGTTAGGTGCCACTGAGTCGGGTCCAACTCATAGTGACCCTCATAGAGTTTTCAAAGGCTGATTGTTTCAGGATTCCTTTGGGAGTGGACTGCCACATCCTTCTCCCATTTTTGTGGTGCTGGGAATCAAACCTGGGTCCTCAGAGAGTATGGAGCAGCACTCTACAAACTGAGCTAAATCCCAGCTCACTAGACAGAATAAAGGAAAAAATGAATAGTATAGTAGATTTCATTAAATATTGTTAGATATTAAGGAGAAAAAAACAAAAGCATGGGAAAGGATCATGAAATACTAGGGAAAGAAATTACAGTTTTAGACAGGGTGGTGAATAAAAAGCCTCACTGAGATGACTTTTGAATAGAGTTTGAGAAAATGATGTTTTCAGGTAACCATGGGAGAGTCTTCTGGGAGGGTGGGGGCAAAAGGACTGGCAAGTGCAGAGTCCTGAGGCAGGAGTGTTCATAATGGTTTTGTAGAACAGATATGGCAGATTCTCTTCTCTTTGGGGCAAGGTGATAGGCTGTAGAGTCTTATATGAGGGTAACTTTCTTTCTTCTTTTTCTCCCTTTATTAGTAAATGATGATAGCATACAGAGTAATACAGCAATGGGTTTTTCCATTATGGATTCTTTACATCACTTCTAGCAACACTTTCATCGATCCACAAAGTTTATGGACCCTTATGGCCTGTTTGTAGCTAAACTCTTATACTTATTTGGGTTATCTTCCTCTATTTTTCCAACATACTCATGAAGTTGTGCTATTTACATTGAGATTGACCTTTCCCCCTTCATCCCTCCACAATGATGCTCCTCCCCATCCTATCTTCTCCAATCTTCACCTCCCTCTGCTAGATCCTTCCCTCCTTCTTTCCACACCTTAAATTGTCCCTTCTACAGTAGGTTTAATTGGGAATTTTACATTTCAATTTATGTATAGGATTTTTTTCTTTCATTTAAGTATAATTCAGCACCATATATGAGTGAGAACATATGATATTTCTCTTTTTTGGCTTATGTTTTTTCGCTTAAGATGATGTTCTCCAATTCCATCTATTTTGTTGCAAATGACATTATTTCATTTTTTAAAATTGCTGAGTAGTATTCCATTGTGTATATGTACCATATTTTTTTCATCCATTCTTCTGTTGATGGGCACCTTGATTGATTCCATATCCTTGCTATTGTGAAAAGTGCTGCATTGAATTTGGAGATGCGGGTGTCTCTGTGGTATGATGACTTGTCTCTCTTTGGTTATATTCCCAACAGTGGTATAACTGGACCATATGGCAGTTCTGAGGTATCTCCATATTGATTTCCAAAGTGATTGAACCAATTTACAGCTCCATAAGAAGGTTCCCTTTTCTCCACAAACTTGCCAGCATTTGTTAGAGGATAACTTTCTTGTAGGTAACGACAACATCTTTTTCAAGGATATTTGAAATATGGTTTTTAATTTTAGGGTTTTTGTAATAGTTCCCAAGAAATGATTTGGTCTTACTAGGGTTTGGATTTGGTTTGCCCCCTAAAGGTTCAAATGCTGGAAGCTTTGATCCTAGTATGGAGGTATTAAGAGCTGGTAGAACTGTTAAGAAGTGGGACCTAGTGGTTAGATGATGGGCCATTGCCTTCAGGAAGCATTAATAATGGTCTCTTGGTTTGAGTTAGTTCTCTGGAAAGTAGATTATTATAAAATAAGGCTACGCTGTGTTCATTGCTTCTTCTGCACATGGCTATTTCCCTTCTTGGTTTTTTTTTTTTTTTTTTGCTTTATTACTGTGCAGCAAAAAGGGTCCTCACCAGAGGCAGGACATATGGGGCTGCTTAATCTTGGACTTTTAGCCTCCAAGACAGTGAGCTAAATAAACTTTTTTCCTCTATAAGGCACATAGCTTCAGATATTTTGTTATAACAACAGAAAACCAATTAATGCCTAAATCTGATGTTAAATCTCTGAGGAGTGTGATTTTGTGAATTGCACTTCACAGCTTTTGTGACTCTCTGGCCCTGTTGGGAGAACTTTGCATTGATAATGCCTTATGAACTATTTTAGCAGAAATGATCAAACTGTTAGTTCACTTTACAATAGAATGTGGGAACATAGTAGATTTTAACCAGGCAACTTAATCACTTCAGTGGAGTCTGTGAATATTTAATCTGCACTGAGAAGGCCAATTAATATATCAATATTTTAGAGACTTTGACTATCTTACTTTCTGCTTTAGAGAAAGTGAAAATGCCTAAGAGATAAACATAATTCCTTTCCTCTTAAATTCTATTATTCTTAATCTTTAGGTTGCTAATGCCTTGATACAGTTTCAAAAGCCGTGAAACGCAAAATGTTTTCAATAGACAGTAAAAGGAAAAACTGGTATAAATAGGGTAAAAAAATACAGCTTCTATCCACATAGGACAAATACTTCTAGCCATTTTGGGAAACTTCACTAGACTGATCCATTTTCCAGAATTTACAGCATACACAGGTAACTACTTCTCATTACCTGTGTGGAATTCATTCCCACAAACATCTGATTAACAGATGGAGAGATGATATTTATGAGAAGTTGGCCAAAATGACCAGCTTAACATTCACTGTGTGAAACAATATGTTACATGCCCTTTACTGCCTTTCACTTTCAATGTTAACCTCCTAAAGCTCTTTGCTTCAGTTAGCTAGCTAGAAGAATGAGGCCAAATCCTACCAGACGTGATGGTAAATGCTTGTGGTTCCAGGACTTGTCAGGCTGAAGCAGGAAGACTGAGATTGCAAGGCCAGCCTGAGCTACATAGTGAGTGCAAGATCAGCCTGGGGTACACAGACAGATCTTGTCTCTAAAAAAAGGAAAATAACAATGAAACCACAAAAAACAGTTTAACCTGATCCTCTTTAGTCTACCTGTATGGGCTGGTGCATTGAATACTCACTCAATGCAAGTTCTTAAAAAAAAATTCTTTAATTTATATTTGTTTCCTTTGCAATTTTTCAGTTTTAAGATTTTATTTGTGCTTTTAGATTTCATTTTTTTCTGTTGATTACTCAGTCACTCCAAAAGAGATATCTGTAAATTCGATGCTTCACATTTGGTCAGATGCAAATGTTTTGACAAAAAAGAAAAAAAACCACACACATTAATATCCTAACATAACTATACTAAATGAACTGTTTGGTTTTATTTCAAAATATTGAAGTATTTAAAGAATCATTCATTTCCCTGAGTTCCCATAAAATATTAGATTAGTTTGAAAATATTTAGATGTTAATGAAGATGTATTTAATGAAGACATTATAGTTGAATTGTTGTTAGGTGCCACTGAGTCAGGTTCAACTCATAGTAACCCTGTGTATAACAGATGAAACACTACCCCACACTGTACCATGCCCTATACTATGTCAGTGCTTCTCTGGTGTTCATAAGGTTTTCAATGGCTGATTGTTTTATGGGAATAGGCTGCCAGGTCCTTCTTGTAAGCCTACAGCACCCAGTATTCCCAGGAGTTTTTCTGTCCGAGTACTAACCAGGCCTGATCTGACGGGATTAGACACTGCAATGTTAGGACTGCAGGACTTGTAGTTGAGTAATTTAGTAAAACAACCTCAATTATAGAATTGCTATAATGTTAATAAATATAAAAATATAGATTTGGTTAATTCCCTCTGTTCACTTGACTGCATTTTTTGGCATACTCTTATAGATTACTAAATATAAATCTGAGCCTAATGACCATTTACATCAAAAAGAATAGCAGAATCAAAATATGGTTCATTGATGATAAAAATATATTAAACAAAGTGCTAATCTTGACACTTTATTTCTTGTTGCTTGGTAACAATGCAGGAACTTCTTGAGAGTGTTCCATTATCTCAGGTACAATGGACGTCATTGCATTGTGGGGTAGAAACACCAATTACAGCAAGTCATTTATATGCCATTATCCTCACAAAGTTTTGGTGCTATTTCTTTTTGTTAGTGCAGAGACTCTAAAAGAAAAAGTCATTTTAATGATATATCCCTTTTTGATGGATTGGTGAATTTTATTCTAGCTATTTTTGGCTTTTTGACTTTGTATCTATTTATAATTTTTGAGGCTTCACCAATTTGTGTGTTAGCAACCTGCAGTATAAAAATCTAGACTTTTCTTTTCAATGTAATTATAGATATGCATATTGTAAGTGATGCTTCATTAGTTCTTGCTGAGCATATTTTATGCTTGATCACCTAGAAAAGGAGAAAAAATAATCTGGGTGAAATTTTTTGCCATATGACAAGTAGTCAGGGCATATTTCCTATCTTTCTCTAGTATCTAGCATTCCTAATTTTAGTACCTACTTCAGCAGATCAGGGGAACGAAGCCTGTTGAGCTGTGATTTGTTTTAAATGAAAAGCTGATACATGTTGCATGTAACTATTTTTCTCTATACTATTCATAATTATTATTATTTAGAACAAAGGTTGTATAGCCTGTGGCCTCTTTTTGTACCACTTGCGATCTAAAAATGCTTTTACATTTTTAGAAGGTTGCTGAAGAAAAGAAAAAGAAAAGTACAGGACAGGGACAGTGTATAGACTGCAAAGCCTAAAATAAGAACTGGCCTTTTACATAAAAAAGCTGCAATCTCTTGATTTACAGCATAATTACTATTTCTGCAGTCTGAATATGTTAAATGCCACTCAATGTCATTTCTTCTAAAATCAATGAACTTAAAATTGAAATAAAATAGTGATACCTGGTTTGGAGAAAAGCAAATATGAATTTATATAGAGGTAGTGAAATGACTGTACAATTTGTTAGCCTTGCTTTGGGGGCACCCATGAGGCGAGGAGGATTATATACAGCAACTTGTTTATCCAACTGTTCTTGTTACAGGCTCTTTAAAATCTCAGTGCCTCTGTCAATAAATTTGACTTGAATATGGTATAATTACCTGTTGATAGACTTATTTTATTAGAAACACCTTGCCTTTTCTTTCCTGTTTAATTTACCTCACACTCCAGGGCCCAGTTTCTTGTGTACACAGATGCCTACCTAGGTGAATGTCAATACCCTGGCATGTCATTTGACCCCGTAATTGCCAGGTGTGGTTGGAGGAGAAGCAGTTTTATTACAGTATTACAAAAGAGAAAACTGAGACATGGATAAGTTTCTTGGAGTAAATCAGTAGGATGTTGAATGGCTTAAAGAAAAGGACACCTGGAAAATTTGGCTTAAGTCCTGACTTTCTTTCCTTTGTCTCTTGCTAGCTGCCATAACAGGACTGAGACTTTATTTCTGGGTTACTTAGCACTAAGAATTATAAGGGCTGGGATTTAGCTCAGTTGGTAGAGCGCTGCGCTGCAGTCTCTGAGGACCCGAGTTCAATTCCCAGCACCACAAAAATGGGAGAAGGGCCTGGCAATCCACTCCCAAGGCAATCCCGAAAAACAGTCAGCCATTGAAAACCCTATGAGGGTCGCTATGAGTCGGATACTGACTCAACAGCACCTAACAACAACAACAACAACAAGAATTATAAAACTGAAAATGTAGGCTGGTAGGTGTATATATATGCTTTTATAGGAGCTTGCATTGTATATAAATCCAAATGAAAGGGTCATGATTTTAGCTTATGTGTGTTGTGTAGGATGGGTCTTATCGAGGTGAGAAGGGAGGTTGGAGACTAGTAACAAGACTACTGTAGTGATCCAGACAGGAGGTAAATGGTGGTTTGGACTTAAACGGTGGAGTGGAGGTGGGAGGGACATACAGAGTTTTTGAAGAGGAAAGGTAGAAATTAAAATGGCTCCTGTATCTGGCTTAAGCAATAATGTGCCACTTACTGAGATGGGGAAACCTGGAAGAAGCAGATTTAATGGGAAGTGGGGAAAAGATTTAAGGGCTCTGCTGAGATGGGCTTTTTAGGTATTCACATGGTAAAGTTGCACGAGTAGATGGATATGTATATGTAGTGCTCCAGGAGAGGAGAGGTCAGAGCCAGAGTTATACAATTGGGAATAATCCATATATATTTGATGAGTTAGGGTCATGGAATGGACAAGACTACTTAGAGAATGAAGTCCTTGGACTAACCTCGAGGTGTCTCATCATCATCCATCCATCCATCCATCCATCCTTCCTTCCTTTTCCCCTCCCTTCCCTCCCTCCTTCCTTCCTTCCTTCCTTCCTTCCTTCCTTCCTTCCTTCCTTCCTTCTGAACAAAACCTGAGATCAAGAATTATATCTTTTCATGGACAAAAACTCATAATGTTGCCAAGGAGAGGAGCCAGGCCTCTGGAGGGTCAAATTACCTCTGGCAAAGCCCCACAGCCTCAGCTGTGATGGCACTTGTCCTCTACCCGTATGCTGACCACATCCTATATGGCTGCATGACTGTGCTGCATGACCAGCCTACATGAGGTGAGCATTTAGATGCCCTTTACAAAAATTGAGAGTGGAAATTATTTTTTAAAAAGAGTAAGCACGACAGGCTTGGTGGTGCACACCTGTAATCCCAGTGACTCAGGAGACGGTGGCAGGAGGATTGCACTTGCAAAGTATGTGCAAGACCCTGGGTTCAGCCCCCCAGTGCTGGAAAAAATAAAAGAGGTGAGGGGCTCTCTTTTGACTTGCCCACCGGCTCCAGAGACTGAAGTCAGAGGTGCTGAAGGTCTCTTTCATTCCCAGCTAGGTGTCAGGTCCCTTCCATGGAGCAGGTCCTCTTAGGCTCAGTGGACCAGAGCTAGTCTCTGTCTATTGCCCTACTGTCCCCTGGCTCCAACACAACTATACACGTAGGCTAGATTGCTTATTATTAGGATGCAAGATGTGAGGTCTTGTTGGTGACCCATCACTTGCCAAGGAATGGATGTGAGGAGAAACCATAGTGGGCAATGGTGGCCAAAAAAAGGCCCCTGCCCTTGTAGAGGTCACAGTCTCGTGGAGGAGGAATGCTATTAGAAATGGTTTGTGTTATAATAAGTAACAGAAGACTGGATCAACTTCATTAATTTTCTATTTATAGTGATCTCTATCATCTATGCAAACTTTTAGTATGTTATAATTTAAGAATAATAAAAACTTGTTTATCCTTCAAAAAAAAAAGAACCATGTTGTTGCTTCTCACTAGTTTTGTCACATGAACAAATAATTTTATGACTTGTTTCTTTTTTTTATTAGAAATTTTTAATGTACATCATAATGTGATTATTTTGACATGCTTTTCATTGTGATAATTTTCATATATATGACTTGTTTCTTGATAGCATCTCCTGTCTACTTGCCTACTTTATAGATCTATTTTGAGCATCACTAACTTAGGATGTTTGAATGTTTTCAAAGCTTTAAAGTGCTCCATTCTCACCTTGATCCCTATGCTGTATTGCTTAGCAAACTCCAGGTGACTGCTGTACCCTAATCCAGTGCTAAAATCTATTGGCTTATACAATGAATGGTAGCTGACAAGTCCTACCTGCTGTATTCTTTCCCTGTCTTCCCACGTTCTTGAGATTCAAGGGAATGAAAATTCCACAATACTCAGGATTCCCCAAATCTTAGTGAGTTATCAAAAATATATCCTAAATTTTGTTTGAAAAATATTATTGACTCTGTTGTTTTTAGGTGCCATCAAGTCAGATCTGGCTCATATTGACCCTTTTGGGAGTGGACTGCCATATCCTTCTCCCATTTTTCTCATGCTGGGGATTGAACCCAGGTCCTTGGAAAGTGTGGAGCAGCACTCTACCAACTGAGCCAAACCCCAGCCTATTGTTGACTCTACTGGTCAAAAACTTGCTGTTAGGTGCTGTTGAGTCAGGCCTGACCCTTAGTGACCCTCATTAGGTTTTCAATGGCTGATTGTTTTGAGGTTGCTTTGGGAGTGGATTGCCATGTCCTTCTCCTGTTTTCATGGTACTGGAGATTGAACTGTTATACCCAGCAGCTTGACCCCAGAAAAATACTCCAAGACACAAACAAATGGACCAGGAGCAGAAAAGTTTATTTAGACCGGCCAACCACTACTTTCAGTTCTGGGAGTGGACTTTCAGAAAACAGCAGCTGACTCACATTGGTTAGGGGCTTTATAGGGTGGAGGCAGAGAAGCAAAATTACAGAAGCAGGAACTTTTTTACGGTAAAGGGGTGGGGGGTACAAAGTAAGTTTCCATTTTTCCAAAGCTTAGCCCATTATAGGAATTCCCGAATTTGACCTTTTACAAGGTTGTCTTGTGACACCAACTTTTTCTTAATCCAGCCCTTCAGCAGGCACAGCCATCTTGTGACACAGCTGCACTTATCAGCTTTTGTTGAGGGCTGATTTTCAAGGAACCAGTGATTTTAAAGTGACCTTAGGCCTGCTTACACAGAACCCAGGGGTTATACTTAAAGTACATCGAAATCACACCAAATATGTTGATATGTTACATCAAACAAAAGCTAGAATGACTTTTAATGGGAGTATTATGGACTTTAAAGAAAGGTTCTCAGAAATTTATCATTTCCTTAGCTTGAGTTGCACACACTCCAAAATTGGTGAGCTTCCTCTACCTTCATATTTTAAATGGAGCATTTGTCAATGATGTCTTTCATCTCTGTATACTGTGATTCTGAAGATTCAGATCTTCTGGTTTGGGATGAAAATTAAATGAAAATTAAAGCTCATTTGAAATGAATGTCCATCTTCTTTTGAATGAAAGTAACATCCTTTTTGGGTCATGAGAAACAAATACATAAAGAGGCTTTCAGATGTTCATTGATGATTTATATTCCAACATGGAACACTTGCACACATCAGAGGGACTAAAGATTCAAAAATAGATATTTTCCACATTTTCTTAGGATAGAACACACTGTTAGATATGACTAAGCTATATGTAAGGAAGCAAGTGTGTCTTCACTGCTTTATGACAATTTTGTTGAATTTTAACCGAATTATGAAAAATTCATTTTTTGTTTTGGTTTTGGATGAAATAGTTGAACAGTTGGTTAATCTGGGGGAAATAATGGAAAAGTAGAAACTAAGAATGGTTAACTGTTAGAATGTAATGGTTTTCTGCTCTGTGGTTCATTCCATGGAGAAACCAAGACTCCTGTGACCAAGAGTACAGGTCACTTTTACAGGTTTGATTTTGAAGTTTAATGATAATATACAGTCCTGTTACTTAGTAACTAAGTCCAAATTCAGGTACTTTGAGGAAAATTCTAAATCCAAATCCCATGTAAGAGAAGTAAAACAGAAATATGAAGAGCCCTACTACTTTCTCTGTTCTTCCTATGAAAAAGAGCTAGGCCATTCATTTAAGAATCTACTTTAGTTTTCTTAATAATTGGAAAAAAGCACACAAGTTCTCTCTTGTGCTGTGAAAAAGTTCTGTTCAGTTTAAGATTTCATTTTAAATTTTGGAAAAGCTTTGCTTGCACAGACGAAACTCAGGGAAGAAATATTCATCATTACCAAACTCAGATGAATATAGGTTGACTATAAAAAGCTACAGGATTAAAGCTGTTAAAGAGTTTGAAAATTTTGGTATAAACTAAATTTCTCTCAGTTTGAAGACTACTAAGCTCATTCATTTTCAGAATTGGCTTTTCAGAAGTGGAATTAGACCTTTAGAAGTAAAGGAAGTATTAAATAGAATTTTAAAGACAGTTCTTGTATCTTAGCTGTTGCCCTAAAAAAAGGAGTATTTTAGCTGCTATTTTATTTATAGTTTGTTTTCCAGTGCTTATGGCATTCATTTGTACCCAGAACATTTTCATTTATTTTTCTTCTTTGTTGGTTCATATTTTTAATATACAAGATAACATTTTATGTGTAGATTGATGAGGATGAGGTTTTATAAGGCGATATAAAAAGAGAATGGAAAACTTTCTTTATGCAACTCATTCCCAGGAAATAAGAGGATCAGTAAAATGGCCACAAGTAGACTGTATACAGCTAAGATATGCCCTGCACAGAATGTGGGAGAGACTATAACTGAGATATTTTTAACATTGGTGGTGGCAAGTTAAGGAGTTATAGCCAAATAATGAAAATAACAACAGCAAAAATAGCAAGAAGTACTGATTATACCAGGTGCTTACATACAAAAAACTTTAAGTCATATAAACAATAACCTAGTAAAGTAGATGTTTTGTAGCCTTATTTATTTGTTTATTTACTTATTTATTTTGCAGCTCTGGGGGTTGAACCCAGGGACTCACACAAGCTTTTGTAAGCATTCTATGACTGAGCTGTACCCCTAGCCCATTTTTTACTTTTATTTTAAGACAAGGCCTTGCTAAGTTATGCAGGCTACCTTTGACCTTGAACTCATGATCCTCCTGCCTCTACCTCCTGAGTCACTGGGATCACAGGAATGTACCACCATGCACAGTGTTATCCTTATTTTATAGAGGGAAAAAATGCGAATAAAAAGGCTTTGAAATACGAAAGCCAGTAAGAGGAGAGTTCAAATTTAAACACACTTCTTTTTGTCCCCAAGGCTTATGTTCTTAAGCACAAGCAAAGGATGGCTGCTGTATTTTTAGGTGCGTTTTGCTTCATACTTTTATAGAATTTAACATTTTCACATAATTTACTACCTCCTTACTGGCAGGATTGAAGAGCTTTAACTAATAGAATCTTTCAGTTAACTAAATGTAGCTTCAGGACAATGTTAATACTTCCATAAATGTAAAGTTAAAATTAATCAATAACATAAACCTTTTAAAACTTATCAAGTAGGATAATCTCTTAAAAGCTATAAAATGAAAGCCTTCCTACTTGGGAAGATAGAATGCCACCCCAAAGGGAAGATGAAGTAGATAATATTCAAACAATAGTTTGAATCCAAAGTAGATGTTTTAGAATCTGTATAACTACCGGTAATGATTGCTATTTAAAAAATGGTCACTTCCAATTCCTGGGCCAACATGAAAGGAGCTTGGAAGTCACCATTCCCATATTCACAAAAAGAAAACTCCCTGGAACAACTAAAAATTCAACAACTCTTCTTAGATCCTTCAGAGAATGCAGGTCACAGGGCAAACACTACCCCTAACATTGTAAAGATAGGCGAATATGGAATCACAAGGTCCTGGAGCAGAAGCCTAGGAATAGAATTTTTATGTGATCCAGTCTCAGGATACAAAAACTGGTACTGTAATGGGTGGATTGTTGGAGGTCATGTGGACAAGGTCCTGGAGCAGAAGCCTAGAAATAGAATTTTTATGTGATCCAGTCTCAGGATACAAAAACTGGTACTGTAATGGGTGGATTGTTGGAGGTCATGTGGACAACTCCAGAGTAAAAACTCCAGGGTGGCCTACTCTTAAGAGGGCCCTCACATTTTTGTGAGTTTTACCTCTATGATTTCTACCAAATTTTCATATTGAAGACTGGAGAAATATCATCTTATGCTTCTGTTCCCTTAGGGAGAGAGGAAAAATAACCATTTAGCAATATACCCAGAGCATTCTATACATAAGGCCTGCCCTCAAGTGAAATGAATGTTAGCAGTGCTGTAAGAGGCAAGAGGTAGGAATACTCCGTTTTAAGGTGCTTGCACTACCCATGAAGCAGTAGTGTTATTTGGAAGAGGACTTACACTAGTTGTGAATGTATGTTGCAAAATCAAATGCAACCAGTAGAAAAAGGTAAAAATAAATTTCTAATTGCTATGCTAAGATTGGAAAAGGAAATGGAATCCTATTAAAATGTTGATTTAAACTAGAGAAGTAAAAGACAAAACAAGAATCAAAGTACAAAGTAGGGCACAGTGGTGCATGCTTGTAATCCCTTTCAAGGTGGAGGCAGGAGTATTGTGAGTTCGAGGCCAGAGGCAGCTGGCAGAACTTAGTGGGACTCTGACTCAAATTAGAAAAAAAATATTTTTTAAATGATCTAGGGGGTACGGCTACAGCCCACTGGTAGAGAACTTGCAAATATGTGAGAGACCTTGGTTTCAATCCCTAACTATTGCTTTTTGATGGAATTCATCATCTCTTCAAGATAAAAGCCCTGAAGAAACTACAAATAAAAGAACATATCTGAACATAAGAAAGGCTATATATATATGATAACCCTATAGCTAACATCATATTAAGTGAGGAAAAATGGAAACAAAATGGAAACACTGTTGGAAAGAAAACGGGAACAGCTGTGTTAATTTCAGACAAATCAGACTTTGAAGAAAGGAAAATTATCAGGGATAAGGAGAGGTTTTCCATAATAGAGGCATCAGTTCTCCAGGAAGACAGAATAATCCTTAAAGTTTGTGCTGTGGCAGTTGATCCTTGTTTCTAAACCCCTACCCACCCTCCCCGACCCTGAGTGGCCTCACTCTACACCTCAGAAATACAGGCACTGGCTGCCTGGTGTCATCTTCCCTAGGGGTCTGGGTCCTAGCTGTGTGTCACACCTTTCCCAGCATCAGTTCCAACTACTTATCTTTATTCCTTTTGCAGTTACTAGTATTGTGTCACTGCAGTGCATTTTGTTTTCTACCCTTTCAGTTTCCAGTTCCTTATTGCAGTTGTTACTGTTGTTGCCATCCAGTTGAGTCCAGCTCATAGTGACCCTGAGAATATGTACATTAGAATGAAACACTCTCTGACACTGTGCCATGCCAGGCACTGTGTCAGTGCTTCTCTGCTATTCAAAGGGTCTTCAATGGCGGATTGTTTTGGGAGTGAGTTACCAGGTCCTTCTCCCTAGCCTACAGAACCTAGTATTCCCAGGTGGTCTCCCATCCAAGGACTCACCAGGCCGACCCTGCTTAGCTTCTGAGATCAGACAAGATTGGATGTGAGGGTCCTATGGCTGCAGTCTTATTGCATTTATTTCCATTAAAATAAGTGACAAAAATAACTCAAAATGGAACATAAAACTAAATGTAAACCATGAAACTATAAAACTCCTATGAAATAACATTGGAGAAAATCTAGGTGACTTTGAGTTTGGCAATATTTTTTTATCCCCAAAGGCCAATCCATGAAAAAAAAAAAAAGCTGGCACTTCTTTCTCTTGAAAAGTCTGTATCCATGTCTTGGATGTGTACTATGATTCTTTTCTTAAGCATTTCTCTTTCTGAGTGCCTAGGCTTGCCCTTAAAGTATGTATTATCTCTTCCCCTTACCTAATAAACTTTCTAACTTTGTTCCAAAAAAGAAAGAAAAAAAGAAAAAAGCTAAGTTGGACTTCACTAAAATTAAACACTTCTGCCCTGTGAGACCTATGAAGAAGTACTAACACCAGTGCTCCTCTAATTATTCTATAAAATTGGAATGGAAGGAACACTACCAAACTCATTCTTTGAAACCAGTGTCACCCTGATACCAAAATTGGATAAGGATACAACAACAAAAGAAAACTATAGACCCATTTCTCTGATGAATGTAGAAGCAAAAATTCCCAGTAAAATACTTGCAAACCAAATTCAGCAACATATTAAAAAATCATAGACCATGATCAAGTTGGTTTCATGTCAGGTATGCAAAGATAGTTCAACATATACAGATTAATAAATGTAATATAGCAAATAAACAGAATCATGAATAAGAATCACATGATCATCTTGATGATACCTAAAAGCTTTTGACAGAGCTCATCATCCCTTCAAGATAAAAGGCCTGAAGAAACTAGGCATAAAGGAACATACTTGAACATAACAAAGGCTATATCTATGACCCTATAGCCAACATTATTTTAAGTGAGGAAAAATGGAAAGCATTTCCTTTAAAACTCAAAAACAAGGCAACATTGTCTGCTTTCTCCACTCTTATTCAATATAGTGCTTGAATTATCAGCTAGAGCACAAAAGCGAGTAAAAGAAATAAAAAGTGTACAAATAGGAAAGGAAGAAGTCAAATTATCCCTGTGTGTAGATGATATGACCGAAAGACTCCACTATGATAAATGCTGGGGCTGGGACTTAGCTCAGTTGGTAGAGCGCTGCTCTGCAGTCTCTGAGGTCCTGAGTTCGATTCCCAGCACCACAAAAATGGGAGAAGGACTTGGCAGTCCACTGCCGAGGCAATCCCAAAACAGTCAGCCATTGAAAACCCTATAAGGGTCGCCATGAGTTGGACACGACTCCATGGCACCTAACAACAACAACAACATGATAAATACTTTCAGAAAAGTAGCAGGACACAGGCTTACAGCCATACCACCCTGGTGTCCGATCTGATCAGATATCAGAAGCTAAGCAGAATCAGGCTTGGTTAGTACCTGGAGGGGAGACTGCCTGGGAATACTGGGTACTGTAGGTTTGGGAGAAAAACCCAGCAGCCCATTCCCAAAACAATCAGTCATCAAAAACCCTACAAATAGCAGAGAAGCACTGACAGTGCCAGGCACAGCACAGTGTTGTGTAGTGTTTTGTCTGTTTTAAGAGGGTTGCTATGAGTCAAACCTGACTCGATGGTACCTAACAACAAGAAGTAGGATACAAAATCAATATCCAGAAATCAGTAGCTTTTCTAGCAAAGTTCATCATCCCTTCAAGACAAAAGCCATGAAGAAACTAGGAATCTGATCTTTGACAAAGATACCCAAAACATACAATGGAGAACAGAGGGCCTCTTCAACAAATGGTGCTGGGAAAACTGGATATCCCCTTGTAGAAGACTGAAACTAGAACCCTATCTCTCGTCCTGTACAAAAATCAACTCAAAATAGATCAAATGTAGTAATATAAGACCTGAAACCTTGAAACCACTGGGGGAAAGCACATCAAGATTTGGGCATAGGCAAGGAATTTCTGAACAAGACTCCAATAGCCCAGAAAATAATAGCAAGTGTTGACAAATGGGATTGCATAAAATTAAAAAGCTTCTGCACAGTAAAGGAAGCGATTGACTGAGTGAAGAGACAGCCTACAGAATGAGATAAAATCTTTGCCAGCTATTCAACTGATAGGGAGTTAACATCCAGAATCTATGAACAACTAAAAAAATTAAACACTAAAAAAATAGATAATCCAATCAATAAATGGGCTAATGAATTGAACAGACATTTCTCATAAGAACTACAAATGACCAATAAATACATGAAAAAAGTCACTAAATATTTCCCAAAGGAGAGTATTTTAATAGCATACTAATATTTATATGAACAAACAACTTTATTGTGGGGCTTTCATATTGTTTTCCATCTTTCACTATTATTTGCGATGCTTTAGTGAATATACATGCTTTTATGTATGTCTGATTGTTCTCTTTGACCACATTCCAGGAGGTGGCTTTCCTGTGTATATGTGAATCACCATTTTAAAACTTTTGAAAAATATTGCAAAATTGTTTTCTAGGAATGTAATACCAGATAGCAACATGGAAAAGTATAACTTCAAACATTCTTAACAATATGAATATTATACTTTAAGTATTTCTTGATAATTTTGTAGGTGAAAATGCTATCCTATAATTTTAATTCTGCATCATTGATGACAAAGATGTTATATATCTTGTATTTACTGGCTGTTTGTATCTCCATGATTTTGTGTTGTTTTAAATACTACTATTATTTTACTGAGAATGTCTGTAGAGTTTTATTCCCAAGTGTTCTTGAGTCTCCCAATTAGATGAAGAGTTGTTTGTTGTTGTTAGGTGCCATCAAGTCATGTCTGACTCACAGCAACCCTCATAGGGTCTCAATGGCTATGTTTCAGGTTTGTTTCAGTGTGGGTTGCCATGCCCTTCTGTTTTTTCAGTGCTGAGGATCAAACCCAGGCCCTCAGGGAGCACAGAGTGGTACTCACCAACTAAGCTAAACCCCAGCCCTAAAGAGTTGTTTAGGAAGGAGGAAAGTAAGGTGGAGGGCTGTGGTTGACATGTGTGGTCAAGGGCCAGGCATTTGGGGTTTGTACCCAGCTTCCTAAAGAATCCTCCTGGCCTCTTAACCCAGGACAACAGCTAGTAAACTAGACATGAAAGAGTGCCGTGAACCCACAGCAGAAACCCAGTTATAGAAGCAAGGATGGGCGGGGCTATCAGAGAGAAGGTAGCCAGTACCCACAAAGGCTGTTCCCAAAATAAGGTGCCAGTCAACTTCTCTGTTTGGTTGATTCACTGTTTTGAGATGGCTCTCCTGATTTCCTATACAATTGCCTTGATGCAAATGGGGACATGGATTCTGTTCCCAAAGAGATGAGAAGGGCCAAGGGCATTTTTAACAAGATGTAATGGTTTGGAGTCCTTCCTTTCGTGAAAGATAATTAAATAATAAGGTACAGTATGAGTGATATAACCTGAGAGAATAGTCTCTCGGGAAATCATCTTATTGCAAAAAAGGACAAAGATTCCATTCCCCAATTTTGCTTTCTCCTTTAGTTGAACAACTCTTGACCTACTTATCAATTCATTCCATGTTTGTGTTAAGAATTTGGCTTGTGATTTTGAAGTCACTCCGATTAAAAATAATAGTGGCTTTCCTCACTCCTTCCAGAGACCTTGTCAAAAAATGTTATTTTTTCCACCTCAAATGTAGATCTAGTCTACAAATACTGAAGTGATAATTAGGACTTGCAGAAGACTCTTCATTTTAAAAATTAGCTGCTGCATTTTTTAAGGAGTTAATCTCTAGGTTTTTTTTCTGGTTCAAGAATATCACTAAATGAAGAAGGCACTTTGAAGTCATGGTTTACCTAAATGATTTAAGTAAGAAATATGTGAGAAGAGAAATGATAAACATACACCATTGATCCCTTTCCTGTTACTGTTTATATTTCCTATTGGCACATTTCTGCAAACATCCTTATTGTAGTTTGAGCTATCTGCGTATATATCCTCTTAAAATTAGAATATATTCAGAAATCCCAGTGGCCTTTTATTAGACCCCTAGAAAATCCAGGTGCACAACCCCAAATTAATAAAAATGAGAGAAAGTACTCAAGGTGCTAAACATTTCATCCTGGAGAGAGAAGCCACAATAATCAAAAGAAAGAAACTACCCTACCCACATTACCTAAGGTGAACTCGCTTGTGAGGGTTTTGAAGTATGAAGGAAATCCCATTTGTTTTTTGTTTAATTGTTGCCACTTCTGATAACTTTTCTGATATTTTTGTTGTTGTTGTTAGGTGCCATCAAGGCGAGTCTGACTCATAGCAACCCTATGTACAGCAGATTGAAACACGTCTCAATTCTGTGCCAGGCACATGATCTTATTTATATTTAAGCCCATTGTTGCAGACACTGTGTCAATCCATCGGGTGGAGGGTTTTCCTTTTTTTTGCTGACCTGCTACTCTCCCAAACATGATGTCCTTCTCCAGATATTGATCTCTTCTGACTACATGTACAAAATACGTAAGACGCAGTCTGGCCATTCTTGCTTCCAAGGAGCACTCTGGTTGCACTTCTTCTAGGACAGATCTGTTGGTTCTTTTGGCAGTCCGTGGTATATTCAATAGACGTCTCCAGCACCACAATTCAAAAGCATCAATTCTTCTCCTGTCTCCCTTGTTCAATGTCCAGCTTGCAGAGCCATATGATGCAACTGAAAATACCATGGCATGAATCAGACGCACCTTTGTCTTCAATGTGACATCTTTGCTTTTCAATACTCTAAAGAGATCTGATATTAGGTTCCTCATTCTATATAATTAAAATTTCTGAATTTTTCTGACATTTCTATTCCCATGCACCTTAGAAAACTTTCACAGGTAACATCTCCCCACATTCTGTCACTACATCCCATCCTTTCCGTCTTTATGCTTTTGCCCTTGCCAGCCTTTCTGCCTGTAATGCCTTCTCTGTCCTTTTTCTGGCTCATTTCCTGCCTTCTCAGTGGAGTTTTCCCTCTGTTATAGCATGCATTACCATGGGATGTTATGATTAATTGTTTACTTGTCTCCTCCATGAAAGTGTACCTACCTCCTAGGACCTTGTCTTATCTCTGTACTCCCAGAATGTGGCACAATACTTGGCACATAATAGATGCTCATTAAGTGATGTTTGAGTCACTGACCCAGCCATTTTGCAATTTAAGCACCACTTTGTAGGCTTAGAAATATTCTGTCCATTCTGCTTGACTGACATTATTAACCTGCCTTGGTCTAAGAGAACAAAACTGCTTTTTGCTCAGTGGTTCTTTCTGATGGCTTTATTTTTGAGGCCATTGTCAGGTCTTGCATGGAGAGACTTGATAATGTGCCACCAGCTGTTCTGTAATTCCCTTCCTTATTACTGTGACTAGCTTCCTTTGACTTCTTTGTGATCATTTTATCTCAAGGTGTGCCTTTTAATGTTGGTTCAAAGAGATAGTATGTCTTATGCAGTACATTTTTATTACTCAGTTAAAATAGAACAAACCAATGGTAGTTAACTAGATATGCAAAGGGCTATAAATTGACAGCAAATAAATTGGCCTTTTAAATGCAACACACTGGTTAGAATTGGTATAGCAAATACACAAATGCACAGGAGATGGAAGATAAACTAAGTGGCGTTGAATTAAAATTGTGTGTTGCGATTAACAGAGTATGTCCAGTAATGGGGGATTGATCTAAAGTGTTTAATAACCCAGAATAATTAGAAAGACACTCTGCAATAATGTGTGTACTTTATAGACTTGCTATATAGAATATCCAGGAACTAGTGTAGACTTATGCAAGAGCTGGAAAGAATAGTAGACATCATTTCCAGTTCAGCTTTTCCATCTTAGAGATGAAATGACCTCACATGATTCAGAATAGTCTTAGATGATTTTAGACTCTACATCTCTGAATCCAAATCCAGTCCTCCCTTTATGTCAAGGCAATCCTGAAACAGTCAGCCGTTGAAAACCTTATGAGGGTCACTATGAGTCAGATACTGACTCGACAGCACCTAACAACAACAACAACAACAACACTAGAAGCCAGTGAAATACACATTAGAATCATGTGGAATCTCTTACAAAGTATAGACACCAGTTAATTATTGTTCTTCATCAACCAGCCATACCTGCTTTTCTACAATGAGGAAAATTCCTGTTAAAGATCAAAGTGTATCTTCACTTGTCATTCCCAACCTTTCTAATATTGTATAGAGTTTTAGGGATGAGGTATATATACAAGAAGACATTTAGTTAATACTGGCCTTGAGCTGTGGCTATAGTTTAGTGGTAGAGCACTTGTCTAGCATGTGCAACGTCCTAGCTTCAATCCCTAGCACCACCTCTCCCCAAAGAAATTCCTATTTAGGCAGGTGCTGTGGTTCATGCCTATAGTCCCAGCTACTTGGGAGGCTGAGGTGGGAGGATTACAAACTTGAGGCCAGAGATAGCCTGCACAACTTAAAAAACTGTGTCTCTAAATAAATAAATAAATAAATAAATAAATAAGGCTGAGGGTGCAGCTCAGTGGTACAGCACTTGACTAGCCTGTGCAAGCCTTTGGACTCAACCCCTAGCACTGCAAAAGAGAGAGAAAAAAAGATTGATTTTGGTTTACTAGTGATGCATAGATGTTGTAATTCAGTTTGTTGGAAAAAACTGGAATCAAGTGATGCCGGAAAACTGATTGTATGGCTCCACTCTTTATACTAAGAGTAAGGCAATTTGATCTTACTATTAAAATCATAGATGAGAATGCAATGGATATATTTGAATTTCTCTAGGACTCAAAGATCTAATTTTAGAAACTGACCTCCAGAGAGAAGAAAGAGGGTAGTTTATTTTGAAGTTTTATTTTTGCATCTTATGTCTACTTCGGGCTGGGATTTAGCTCAGTGGGTAGAGCGCTGCGCTGCAGTCTCTGAGGTCCCGAGTTCAATTCCCAGCACCACAAAAATGGGAGAAGGGCCTGGCAATCCACTCCCAAGGCAATCCCAAAACAGTCAGCCATTGAAAACCCCATGAGGGTCGCTATGAGTCGGATACTGACTCGATGGCACCTAACAACAACAACAATGTCTACTTCACTGCCTGCAGCGGTAGCCCTGTGGCATCCGATCCCGTCAGATCTTGGAAGCTAAGCAGGGTCGGGCCTGGTTAGTACCTGGATGGGAGACCGCCTGGGAACACCAGAAGCTGTAGGCTTGGGAGAAGGACCTGGCAACCCCCTCCCAAAAATCAGTCTGCCATTGAAAACCCTATGAACACCAGAGAAGCACTGACAATCGTGCTTCCCCTGTTGTACAGAGGGTCGCTATGAGTCGGAAACCGACTCGACGGCACCTAACAACAACAACAATGTCTACTTCACACTAAATAATAATAATAAAAAAACAAATATAGCATTTAAAATTCCTTAATGAAATAAACAGCACCACATTTTGCTTACTATAAGCTCTAAAGGACTGAAAACATGGAGAACATTTAAAAGATGAAATGAATAAAGAAAGCTTTTAGTTTACTCCAAGTTCCAAATGATTTTAAATTTAGGGGTTATTGAGTCATTCACATGCTGAATTCAAGTCACAATCTCTGTTAGATTTAGCAACCATTAAC
Source organism: Pedetes capensis (assembly GCA_007922755.1). Lineage (NCBI taxonomy): Eukaryota > Metazoa > Chordata > Mammalia > Rodentia > Pedetidae > Pedetes > Pedetes capensis. Next base: position 36,859 of record VMDO01005404.1, on the reverse strand, counting down.
TGTCTTCTAGAAATGCTAACATTTAACCTAAGTCCACTATGAAATTTATGTGTTAAATATTGTGTTCTTGTATTATGAGAAGCTCCAAGAATGATTAACAGCCCCAAATGGAGGGAAAGAGTCTTAAAGAATGACCTTTTAAGATTGTGTTTGGCAACTCTAATAGTCAGTATTTCTGTGGTGGTAAAACTCAATGCAATTTTCTTTCTCTTCCTGTTTCTCCATAGCTCTCTTCATGTCCTAGTTTAATTCTATTAATTATATCATGTATCCCTGTTTTTCTTGGGCTTGTGATAATGGTGTAATTTTTTCTTACTATTATAGATAAAACTGGTGCTTTGAATGAACATATTAGTATTTTAATTCCTTTGGGTAAATGAATTCAGTTTAATTATTTCTCTGGATTTGCTACAGTTTTAATGAAATTTCCTTTTAGAAAAATATATGACAAACAAAACTTGGATATTTAGAATATTATCTGAATGTTACTAAATCACATACTTAGTGAATATTGACATTTTTGGTCAAACAAAAAGCATAAGCAGAATAACAGCATGGACCAAGCTGTTTGGAATTGGTATTAGAGATAGTAAAGAGTGAAAATAATACTTATCACAAACTACTTTTAAATTTATTTAAAGAAACAAGTACTACCAAATTACAAAAACCATTGAGATGGTCCATGATAATATACCTACCTTGTTTGGATCCTTGGGCAGGGGTTTAGCTCAGTTGGTTAAGTGCTGCTCTGTACTCTCTGAGGTCCTAGGTTTGATCCCCAGCACCACAAAACTGAGAGAAGGACATGGCAGTCCACTCCTGAATTGATCCTGAAACAATCAGCCACTGAAAACCCTATGAGGGTTGCTATGAGTCGACCCGACTCTATGGCACCTAACAACAACAAAACAACATTTGGATGGATATGTCTTATTAATTTTGCTGCTAGCCATAGTTTTAACATATTGAGTTGTTTTAGACAAAACTTTTCTTCTCAATAGTTATAACTGCTCCATCCATTTTCATTTACATCCCCTGTCATTAAGTGACACATTATAGAGAGGAAAGGCTCTTTTTGTTCTGTAATGAGAAACATTAGATTGAGGGTCATTGTCACCCACTTGGAGGTTGGACAGCAGTAGAGAAAGAAGACTCTTGGCATTCTGGGGGATCTCTGTTCTATTATAGTCTTTGTGCTGATGGGTTACAAAACCCTTTGATGATGTTTTATTTTAGTAACAAAAAGCCTCAGGTATTATTTTATAGTACTAACTTTGATCCCTACTGAATTTCATTGTAAGTATTGGCATGTTTTATTTTCCAAATAAGTAGACATCATTTTCTGTCATAATTGTGTTAACTGTTCTTTCTGGTCTTGTATCATACTACAGTTTGATAAGCATACTAATTTTTACACTTTTTGTTTCAAAGTTGGTATAAAGTAACTTAACACATAGAAAATAGACAAGATAGCATCAGTTCATAATAGGGCTGGCTATAAGAGGAAGGAAAAGCAGTGGTAGAGCTGTACAGTGGAACTAGGGTTGGACTAAAAAATGATATTATGATGACAAACATGAATAAACCATGTTGTTGTTGTTGTTAGGTGCCGTCAAGTCGGTATCCGACTCATAGCGATCCTCATAGGGTTTTCAATGGCTGAGTGCTTCGGGATTGCCTTGGGAGTGGATTGCCAGGCCCTTCTCCCATTTTTGCGGTGCTGGGAATTGAACTCGGGGCCTCAGAGACTGCAGCGCAGCACTCTACCCACTGAGCTAAATCCCAGCACGCTGAATAAACCATGAGGTGCCAATTAAAAATTAAAATAGTTATAGTACCTATAGTTTAAAAGAAAACTTAATGATCAAGGGAAGCATCACTATTCTTGCTACAAAAACCAGAAGAAGCTTTTCTCAGGCACCTTGTTTTGATTGCAAGAAAAAACTTGGTTTTAAGAAAAAAAACCTGACTTTTTATAACCATGGTATAAAGATATTGGATTACTCCAGAGACATACTATTCTTGGAGAATTTACTAGAGTAGTCGGACTCCCTGAATATGTTTTTTTTCCACCCCAAATTTTGGTAAATACTTGAAGTCATGAGCCTAAGATTGTCTTCCCTAACAGAGACAGAAATGCATCTATTCAGATTGCCAGTTATACCCAGACACTTGTCCCTTAACCATAGCATTGACTTCCCTGTCTTCATTTAAGACATTCGGGAGTGATAAAAGATATTAAATAGGGTAGGACCAAATACTTACAGCAGGAGTGTCTCTTTTAATTTGAGATCTAGCCTGGGGCCAGAGGGTGGGCATAGGAAGATGTCTGAGGACCAATCCCCTGAAATTTTATGAAAGATTTTATATGTAAAGAAATTTTTGTGTTTGTGTGAATAGAATTTATAGCTTTCATCAGATTCTTAAAGCAAGTACACATTCCCCTAGAAATTAAAAAACACAGCATTTCTAAACCTGTCAAACCATCAAATGCTTCTGCGGTTCTTTGAGCTGTTATCTACCTATCTTTACATCAGAGCCTATTTTCTTCCTTTCTGGATCTAATGTGTACTTAGTTTATATTTGTTGATTTAAAGTGAATGAACCCAAGTCACATTTCCCCACAATGTCTGTAAAGTTCTTCCATGAGAAGCTTGATCACGCACTGTGTTTTGTCCTGGCTTATCTATTTGTTAGCTGATAATAAACTAATGAAGTTCATTTTGCATACTTTATTTGGGGGGAAATTTATACTGCTGTCCAGTAATACTCTGTTCTTTCTTTACGGCCATGCATACCAGCTTTTTAATAACCTATTCTAGACTGCTGTTATGGACTGACCCTCATTCTGAAAAGGAGTATATTTACTTCTCTATCTGCTGATACCTCCACCATTTTTCCCTTGATAGTAATTCTGTGACCCTATCTTTAAGCTTTGTAAGAACCCTGGGAAATCATTTTTTGGCCAACAGTCTAGAATTAGATCAGAAAATCTGTATTTCTTCTTGGAATTTAGTTCTTCTTTAACCATATAAATTCTGTCCCTTCCTTTTCCCTGGTGGTATACTGGAAGCAAAATGGAATTGAACTACTTTCTTTTTTCTTGTCTTCTGCCCAAGTTATGATGATCATCTTTTCTGAATTTTCCTGCAGCAGCACAAAATCGCACCAGAAGCAACTCCTTCATCATCTTTATCATTTCGGACAAGCCTCATCTCATTCCAATTATATACCTTTTGACATTCCTCTTAAGGTTTCCTCTTAAGGCTGCCATTAGTCTTTGTTCAAACATGTCTGTCTTTTGTGTGAGCATTTTAAAATATAAGGAAGCACATAACTGTCCATGCTATTTACACTTGATATATCCATCTCTTTCTTTGTGACTCTGTTCATCAAAATGATTGTTATCATATTGTCAGAATGGGATTTTTGAGATCCTTACGTTCTTCATAAACCCATTTATCATTTTCACTTTCTGACTACTTGATCTTGTTTCTTTTTTCTCCAAACTTTTTGATGTGTGGGGATGGACTTCTTCAAAGACCAGGATATATTTCTCTGTATGTCCAGGATTCACTTCCTAGGGTATTACAAATTCCCATTTTAGATTACTGCTTTCTCTCAAGATTTCCATCATTTCTACTTTGCCAAACAGTTGATCCTTGCCAGTTAGGAATCCAGAATCATAATTTCTCTTACTTTTTCATTCAGAAAGATAGAACTTGTGAGAAGGCAATACAGAATTCATCAGCAGAATATGATAAACAAGATGTTTCAATAATTTGTGCATCATGACATCACCATCTTACTTCTGAGCCAGTTTTGTCACTTCTGTTAAAAACATAATCTACGTCTTTGGTTGAGTGAACAGTCTGATCATATGACCCCTAGTGTGGTATTATTTCTCCTTTTAAACCCACTTTAAACCCACCCTCATCATATTTCATCCCCAATTCTGTTGCTTCCAAGGCACGTGTACATTTTCTTGACAGCATCTTTTTTGTCAGCTTTATTTTCACTGGTCTCTGTGGAATGTCTATAGCCATGAAATCCAGTTTTTACTGGGTTTCAGTAATGACACTGCAGTCGTATTCACTACTGTTTTTGAATGGTGTTGAAGAAGATTGTATATAAAGAAATGAGTATAAATATAAAATGCATAGCTAAGTGTTTTATAAATTCATTGATAGCCACTCATCTTTTTTTGGTCTTTGTGCAGTTCTCTATAGACATCTAAGACCATGCATACTTATTCCTGGGACTTTAAGCCTTCATGCTGTTTTCTCATATATTTTTGTACTGTTCATATCATTCCTTAGCTTCAAGCTTGAGAAGATGATCTGTTTTGCTCTTGTTGGATTTCTTTTTCTCTTTTGGATTTTTTAGATTGATGTCCTTCGTGCTGGTCTTCCCTTTTCTCCACATTCTCTAGGTTCTCTTACTCATTCTCTAGGTTGAATCAGCATTCAGGGTACCTCATACCTGACTCATTCCATGGTATTTTCAGTCACATCATGCAGTTGTGAAAGCTGAACATTGAACAAGGGAGGCAGGAAAAGAATTGATGCTTTTGAATTATGGTGCTGGATATGATTATTGAATATACCATGGACTGCCAAAAGAACCAACAAATTTGTCCTAGAAGATGTGCAACCAGAGTGATCCTTAGAAGCAAAGCTGACTAGACTGTATCTTACATATTTTGGACATGTTGTCAGGAGGGACCAGTCCCTGGAGAAGGATATCCAGGGAGAGTTTGGGAGAGTGGCAGGTCAATGAAAAAAAAAAAAAAAAAAAAAAAAAAAAAAGGAAAACCCTCCAGGAGATGGATTTACACAGTGTCTGCAACAATGGGCTTAAACATAAATAAGATGGTGTGCCTGGCACAGAATTGGGGAGTGTTTCGTTCTTTTGTACATAGGGTCTATTCGATATGAGTCTGACTTGACTCGGTGGCACCTAACAACAAGAACAACTTCATCTAATTTGTAACATTTTCTGTTATTGCTTATTGCCTCTGTCTTCTGTTTTTCTAGCCTTCCATAGCTTTTTTGGTATTTTGGGGTTACGTAGTGTTTGTAGTGTTTCTCATAATTCTACTCTTTATTGCTTGTTGTTGTCTGCTTTTTATTTCTTGTCAAAAGAAAAAATGTTCCTCCTAAACTTTTTTGAAAGTTAAAATGACTCAGAAAAAAATATCTGGATATGAGTCTTTCTCCTTACAGAGCTGTCACTTTGTACTGTATGCAGAGTTTTGCAGATATGCAGCATTTTTCACTAGAAACTTTTATGGTCAGGCCCTCTTTGGTGGCTGTAACAGATTGAGGTTGTCACTAAAATAAAGTAAAAAATAAGAATATCATTGCCTTGTAGCTCCTCTGTTCTCTTACCTGAGATATAAATAATGTTTGCCAAGTACATACAAAAACATTGTCACCAAGGGATTAATGCTTATCTTTCTTTTTTTAATACTTATCTTTCTCTGAGCTTTAAAAGAAAACTTTTCAGAATTATAAAGTAGGGAGGATAAAAGAAAACTTTTTCAGAATTATAAAAGAAAACTTTTTCAGAATTATAAAGAATAAGGGGGTGCAAGGAGGAGAAAGCAACCTTTTAAAACAAAGTTCAAATCAATAATGATTAGCATTTCATAGCCTCCATTTTTGTGCTAATGACTAAAGACAAGTACTCATTAGAGAAGCCTCAGGTGTCTGGATTTCTAGTTGTACCCAGATGGTGTGTGTGAGAACTATTCATTCTGTCAGGGAGAAGTCTGGATTGTTCCTAGCTACCTTTCTTCCATCTCTTGTCTGAATCTACTTACATCTGCCTCTTTTCTCTTTTCTTTTTTCTTTTCTCGTCTCTTTCCTTTTCCTTTAACTTTTCCTTTTTTTTCTTAATCCTTTAACCTCTCACAATTTCAGGAGGTGCATTCTGTCATCCTTAGTGAGGCTCTTGTGATCTCTTATTTTGCTTTTCCCTAACAAGCCCATTTCATTAGTTGTTTTCAGGTTCCCTTTGAGTCCTATATTGTCCCCTGAGCTCATTGGACTTTTTCATCACCTTTCTATACATCTTTCTGAATGTTCTTTCTCAAGTTCACACAAAACTGGCACCAGCTTAATGCCTACCTCAGCCAAGATTTAGTTCTGCCTCATCAGATTTTCTTCTTTCTTTTTCTTTTCTTTTCTTTTTTTTTCTTTTCCTCTTCACAGATTGTCTGAAAACATATTTTCTTCTTTTGGTTTGTATTCCAAATATTTTCTTCCTTTGCTATTACCTCTGCTAACCAACTTTAGAAAGCTATGCATTTTGTATGGAAATTTTCAATACTGCTGAGTGTTGGTATTGTTTTGATGAATGCTGCACATGTGTTTTCTACAACATGGAAATCATTTGTTTTGGGGTGGCAAAGCATGAAACTGATTAACTGGACTCTTTTTTTTTTTTTTTTTAACCAGGACATGTTTATTCTCTCTGTATATTGTGAAAGTTATGACATAACTGTGCTTGGTAATGAAACTTTTTTTTTCTCCCAGTACTGGGGTTGAACCCAAGGTGAGACAAGTGCTCCACAACTGAGCGACACCCCCAGCCCCTTTTTACTTTTTATTTTTTGTTGTGAGACAAGGTCTCCCTGAGTTGTACTGGCTGCCTCTGGATTTGCATTTGCTAATCTCCTGGCTCAGCCTCCCAAGTCTCTGGGATTACTGGCTTTGAAACTGCATCTTGACTTGATACCTATTGAGGAAACTTTCTTGGTGGACCAGAGAATTAGTAGTTTCCTTACCATCAGCCTTTCTGGCTTAAGGGAGAAGTACTATTTTACTTATTTTATTTTATTTTTTTCATTTTTCTGTTATGTTTCTTGGTCCTGCTGAAGGGTAAGTCAGGGAGACCAATTAAGAAACTGCTATACCATATGTTCTTACTCCCGTGTGGAAGCTAATCTAACTTAAAGGAATAAAAAAATTAAAAATGATCAATCAGGCATATCTAAGAAGGTAAAATGAAACCAGAGTAGAAAGAAAGGGGAGGACTCTATGGGGATGGGAGAGAAGAAGAGGTTGAGGAAAGAAAAGGGGTAAGGGAAAGGGTAATAATATAGAGGGGTAAAGCAGGAAAGGGTAATCCCAAAATAGATGATGTTGTTGTTGTTAGGTGCCATCCAGTCAGTATCCGACTCATAGTGACCCTCATAGGGTTTTCAATGGGTGGCTGTTTCGGGATTGCCTTGGGAGTGGATTGCCAGGTCCTTCTCCCATTTTGGGGGTGCTGGGAATTGAACTCTGGACCTCAGAGACTGCAGCGCATTGATCTACCAACTGAGCTAAATCCCAGCAAAGAGGGAAAGGGTAATCCCAAAATAAATGATGGAACAATACAAATACATGGGGGAAAAAAAGGGGGATGTCAATGTTAGGTGCCATCAAGTCATGTCTGACTCATAGCAACCCTCATAGGGTTTTCTTTTCTTCTTCTTCTTCTTCTTCTTCTTCTTCTTTTTTTTTTTTTTTGAGAAAGCATGTTCAGCTTTACTTTTTTCTTCTTTTCTAAATTTAAATAAAGAGAGTTCTTTCATACCCCATAGGGTTTTCAATGGCTGATTGTTTTCAGGCTTGTTTTGGGAGTGGGCTGCTACATTCTTCTCCTGTTTTTTGTGTCACTACGGATTTGAACCCAGGGCCTCAGAGAGTGCTGAGTAGCAGTCTGCCAACTAAGCTAACCTCCAGCCCGTATTGCATACAATTTATACTACATATTAATCAGATGGTTCTATAAAATATATAAGTTGACAAAAGTGTAACCAAAAGTGATGTAATACATGCATAATGCAAATAGCAGAAACCTTATTACTCTGTACCCCACCAACATTTATAAATAAATAATAAAAAAGAAGCTACTATAATAATTCGTGCAAGAGGTCTAAGGGCCTGACCTTCTGGAGCTATATCAGGTATGGAGAATAATTCATATTGTCTTCAAGCACACACACAAAAAGAGTTTTTGTGGTTTATTTTATAATGTAACTTCTCTTACAGTTTAGAAACCCAGCTCCAGGAATCCCCCCAACAGATGAGGCTAGGCCACCTATCCCAGTATACCAATTAAAGTGACAATTAATGGTGAAAGGTCTACAGCCATACCACCTTGGTGTCTGATACCCTCTGATCTTGGAAGCTAAGCAGGGTGGGGGCCTGGTTAGTCCTGGATGGGAGACCACCTGGAGATAATTGGGTGCTATAGACTTGGAAGAAGGACCTGGCAGCCCACTCCCGAAACAATCAGCCATTGAAAACCCTATGAATAGCAGAGAAGCACTGACAGTAAGGGCAGGCATGGCACAATGTCAGGGAATGTTTTGTCCTGTTGTACATAGCATTGCTATCAGTTGGACTAATTCGAGGGCACCTGATGACAACAACAAAGTGAAAGGCAGAGAAAGAGGATTTTATCATCATGGCTACATTGGGGAGAGGAGCAGATAAATGAGTCCAGTGACCCTAAGTCCTTCTTCATTTGAGCATTAGGTTTTAGTAGAGGGAGAATTGGGACTGGGGTAAGAAGTTTGCATAATTAAATAGTCTTGGTCAAAATGTGGTCTCGTTGATCATTATCTCAGTGCTGGTTCTGCAAGGTGGTTCAAAGAAGTTATTATTGCTGTTATCCCTTGAAGAGAGCAATCTGCTGTCCATAAGATAAGTACTCCTGTTCCATCATATGTACTTGCCTTCATTTGCAGGGGTGGGGGGTGAGAATCTGTCCTGTGAGGTTCTGTTGCTTGAGGATAGTGATGATTTCAGTCTCTTGTCATAAAGATATTTACTGATCAGTCCTGTTTGCTGGAATTCAAGGTAACTGTAGGAGAGGGTGGGTCAGGAGGAAAAGTTAAAGAGGCAAAGATAAATCCAGAGGGGGACAAAATGGAATTAATTAGGCCAGTGGCCAGTGCCCTCCTTCAAGGGCATATGGTAGTAGAATAGCATAAGGAGAGCTACTAACCTCACAAAACTTCTAGGTAGTTTAGTTAATATTTTAGAAGTCAAGTTCAATATAGCTCTCCTTGTGTGATTAAATTAAGCAAATAATTGTTTACTTTGGTTATATTACTCAGCTGTCACTATAACTAAATACTTGAGATAATTAACATATAAAGAGAAGAAGTTTAATTTTGGCTGATAGTTTTAGAGGTTCCCATTCATGATCAGGCAAACTAATTTCCTTTAGGTCTGTGGTGGGGGTACTGGATAAAAATAGTGCAGAGTGTTTGATAGAGCAAACTGCTAACCTCATTTGTGGCTAGTAAGCATAATACAGGGCCTGGGATTTAGCTCAGTTGGTAGAGTGCTGTGCTGCAGTCTCTGAGGTCCCGAGTTCAATTCCCAGCACCGCAAAAAATGGGAGAAGGACCTGGCAATCCACTCCCAAGGCAATCCCGAAACAGTCAGCCATTGAAAACCCTATGAGGGTCGCTATGGGTCCAATACTGCCTCGATGGCACCTAACAACAACAAGCATAATATAGAGACAAGGGGATGGAGCACCATAATCCTCTCCGTTGCTCCCCGCCAGTAATCTAAACATGTCCCAGAAGGCCCCCATCTCAGTGGTTCTGCTACCTCCCAGTAGTGCCACCCCAGGACCAAGCCTTTAACATATGGTGCTTTGGAAGATATTCAAGATCCAAAGTATAGCAGGTATGCTGTCTATTAAGCTGTGTAATCAAAATTTTCTGATGACCTATTTCTCATTTAGTGAATTCTTTGAACTGGGCTTTAGGGTGCACACTTGTAATCCCAATGACTCAGGAAGCAGAGGCAAGGAGGATCACAAGTTGGAGGCCAGAGGCAGCCTGTGTAACTTAGCAAGACTCTGACTCAAAATGAAAAGTAAAGAATGGACTCAGGGTACAGCCCAGTGGTAAAGTACTTGCAAAAATATGTGTGAGGCTCTGGGTTCAGACCCCAAGTACTATTACTCCAAAGAAAAAGAAAGAAAGAAAGAAAGAAAGAAAGAAAGAAAGAAAGAAAGAAAGAAGACTAGAAGATTAATTTTTCTTGATCTTGTCATTCGGAAGTTTTTTTAAAATATTGATGTAAAAATTTTTTTTTTATTTTAAATCTTTTTTTTAAATGAACTCTAAAATGGCAGACTAACTTGGGGGCATTTCATATTGCTATAAAATGCCCTGTGAATGACTCTAATTCTGATTAGAGGGACTCTTTCTGGTTATTAGTTAATATTTCTTTCTTGAAATTTCCATATTAAAATTAATTATCCATTTTTCAGTAAAATTATTCTAGTGATTACAGTTCAATAATGATCTTAGGAAGCCAACAACAAGGATAATTAAAAACTGTTGCAAATAGCATTTGTATCTATATTTAAAAAGCTCTTCAATTGATCAAGCAGATGTTGGTACAGATTTTTGTCTTTGATATGATAAATTTCCCATTAATTTGGAAAATCTGTGTTTAAGGACTGTGCTTTCAAGTTTTGCATAGTTGAGCTGCAATTTGTGAAAGTTCAAGCAGCTGTACTGACAACCATTTGATCTGTAACTGAAGCTCTTTTAGGAGAATAAGTTCTGAAGCTTTATGTTCTGCATTTTATGTTCAGACACTTTTACTTGAATTTCTTATTTTTTGAGTGTGGAAGGTATGATATACATTATACACATACATAGATACACATACATATTCTCATATGTATATTTACATCGTCTATACAACAGGTATGGCCTGCAGCCATACCACTGTGGCATCTGGTCCCGTCAGATCTCAGAAGCTAAGCAGGGTTGTACCTGCTTAGTACTTTGGTGGGAGATGGCCTGGGAACATCAGGTGCTGTAGGCTTAGGAGAAGGACTCGGCAACCCACCCCTCCCCAAAACAAACCAACCAACAAACAACAAATAGCCATTGAAAGCCCTATGAAAAGCAGAGAAGCACTGAGAATAGTGTTTCGCCTGTTGTACATAGGGTCTCTATGAGTCAGACACCGACTTGACAGCAACTAACAACATACAACATAAGTTAGGAGATAAATATATTTATGTTATTTTGAGAAAATAAAAAATGTTCATTTTAAGCTTTCACTATCTAAACTTTTTTTCCTCTTTGTATAGGTTGAAGAAATTGTGGATATTGGATCATTTGCTCCAGAAGATATCCATATTCCTAAAATTTATGTACATCGCCTTATAAAAGGAGAAAAATATGAGAAAAGAATTGAGGTAATGTTCTTAGCTTCATTGTCAGTATTTATGGATCTGATTCCAGGCCATTCCAGGTAACAGGAGATTAGAACCAAACAGCAAGTTTTGTTTTGGGTCTTAGTAGGAACTTCTCATGTGTCCATTATAAGAGAACATGTCTGCGCTACATGTGAGTCTCTAGAGTGTGTCTGCTAGGCTTTTGTAATAGTTCTGACTTATGGTGCATGGGTTTGCTGGTGTCCTAGAAAATAGAGAAGAATAATCAGATCTTTGGTGGCTTTATCCCTGCTGTAGTCTTAATGTTTGATTGTTCAGAAAAGACTATCTATCTTGAAATTGCTCTGTACTTTTGTGGAATGCAAGTATCATTTTTAATTAGCTTTAGGTCGAGGCAGCTGATAAGTATGAGGTTGCACAAGGATTGAGTACCTGGAGCATTGGAGATATTTCAAGGCTAGTAAGAGCATAAGGAATGACCGATGGGCCCCAATTGATGTCAGGGTTCAAAAGTGTTTAGAGATTAGTGACAGGATAGACAGACAGTGTAAGATTTTAGGGAATCAGAGATACCCATTACCCCATGGGCATTAAACAGCAAACCATTCTGCAGTCCAAACCTTTCGTCAGGGGTCTTAGAAGGAAGGATGGGACATTTGCAAACAGAAATCAAAGTCTGTATCGAGGAGATTTAGTAATAGAAGTTTTTTGGGCTGGTTTCTGGATATTTTCATGATTCCTGTGCTGTTCATATAGCAAAACCCGTCCAGACTCTGCAGGTGGAAATAAACAATTGGCAGCAGCAACATGTGGTAAACACATTCTGACAGCCCTGAGAAACAGATTTCCAAGGTCTATTCTTTCCGCTGTGTTCTGGCTCAGTCTATTAACACCTCAGGAGAATTCACTTGTAGGAGTCTTATCAGTAACATTGGTAGCAGTCAATGTGATAGTAATTGGGATTATTTGCTTCAAAGAAATAGAGCAGGGGTTTCTTCCTCTTCAAACAAATCTGACCTCCTTTATTTACTTCTTAAAGAATTATTCCTGTCATCACGTCACCTATTTTATTTTTATTTTTTTAAAAGAAAAACCTCTGCTTTATATTACAGCTTTGCCTGCTAGAGGGATTGAGAGTTATTTTTTTCCAGCAAAATTTTATACTGAAGTCTTGATAAAATACAAAGTGTACTTTCAACTGAGAAGAATTTATTTCTGTTTATTTTAAAGCGTCTATCAATCCGGAAGGAGGGAGATGGAAAAGCCAAATCTAGTAAACCTGGAGATGATGTAAGGGAACGTATCATCAAGCGAGCAGCTCTTGAATTTGAGGATGGCATGTATGGTATCCTTTATCCTTCTAGACTGGCAGAAGACATAGCTCTTGCCTGTTCCACTTTGATCAGTCTACTAGACTTCCTGGAGTGATTCCTACCTTATCCACAGTAACTGAAAACAATTGGTGTGTTGTTACAAAATATGACACATAACCTCAATATATCAAAATATACAAAACTGAGATCATAATGTTTGCTTTCTTGAAAAAAAAAGGCAATTAAAAATTCACTTAGTACTTTTGTATTATACAGTGGATTTCTGTACAGTTTTGGCATTTGTTGTTAGGTGCCATCGAGTTGGAACCAACTCACAGCAACCTCATGTACAATAGATCTAAATACTACCCAACACTGTACCACGTAGGCAGTCCTTTTATGTTTTAGCCCATTATTGCCACCACTATGTTTCTCCTCACTTGGAGTCACACCACATCAACAAAAGGAGTTCCCAGGGGCTTTACTCCATTCCCATCATTAAGGTCAACTCTACTTTGAGGAGGCAACTCTTCCCCAGTCATTTTTTGAATGCCGTCCAGCCCGTGGGGCTCATTTTCCAACACTATATTTAACAGTGCTTCTCTGCTATTCAGAGGATTTTCAATGGCTAATTGTTTTGGAAGAGGGCTACTGGGTGCTTCTCCCAGTTTGGTATTTAGCTAGAGTTTATTGAGAAAAAGAGGTTACCTAAGATGAGGGCTTCAAATGTTAAGATTTGCTAGTGTAACTACTGTTATTCACTTTTTTGATATTCTGGTATTTGCATACTCACTGAAACATAAGATCAGACTTCATAACAAACCTCTGCTTCTGATTCCCTTGATAAAGATACTGCAAATGCACTCTTTTTTTCTTTTTCAATATTTCAGGATTGAACTCAGGGCCTTGTACATACTTTGAAAGTGATCTACCACTGAACTGCACTCCCATCCTGATTTTTTTTTTTTTTTTTTTTTTTTTTTTTTTTTGAGTCAAGGTTTTGCTAAATTACACAGGCTGCATCTAGCTTCAAACTCAGAATCTTCCTATCTCCAATCTTTCAAGTTTCTGGGATTATAGGCATGCACCACTGAGCCCATCATGAAAATAGTTTTTAAACAAACATCATGCCAAGTTTAAGAATACACCAGTCATAATACATTAATCCAAATTTGCTAAGCCTGTTAATGAAAATAAAATGTGTCTTACACTTTTGCTAAAATGACCTCTTGGTTAGCTTCTGGAGTCACCCCTTTGATATTTTTGTGTGAAAGCGTGTTAATGTTATTAAGAAAGCTGTGACTAATTAGAGATTTCTTCTTTGGAAAATTACAAACTAGTATCCAGGGGCGATTAGAGAATATATTCGGCTATTACACTTACAGTAAGTCCCTTTTAAAGCATCCCTCTGTTCTGATTTATATGTGTACTCACAGTAAGTTCTCTGTTCTGATTTATATGCACAGAAGGTTAATGGCATAATCTCTCTACCTTTGTTATGCTGGACCTTAACATCTTTTTTTCCAGCTAATTTGGGCATAGGAATCCCTCTTCTGGCCAGCAACTTTATCAGCCCAAATATGACTGTTCATCTTCAAAGTGAAAATGGAGTCCTGGGTTTGGTAAGATGGGAATTAAAGGTTTCTTTAATTATTAGCCATGGTAGGGATTATTTATAGTTTGCCAGTTTACTGTATTTCCAATTTTTATTATTTCTCTATAGATCCTCAATGTTCCTGCATAAAAATTATACATATAAAAATATATAATGTTACATAAAATATGAATAATGATCATGGGTATATAGTTAATACTAATTGAGGCAGTATTCATGACCATTTTCAAAAACACAAAAATATAGTCTATCTGGATAAAAGCAGATTCCTGTTAAAGTCAGAGACCTACATTTTAAGGTACCTTAGAGTTTGTCTAGAGTGATCAACTTCCTCATTTTGAAGAAAAGGAAATAAGTTTATATGAATTATCCATGGTCAGCATTTAAAGACAAATTCACATAGGCCTAAAACATTCATGGCCACTTTAATTTATTTTAGAGGGTAAGTTTTTGGTCCCTCTTTTTAAAGTATATAAAAATTTCATAGCCAATATTTTCTAATTTTTTACTCCATTTTATGCCTTTTTCTTTTTTCTTTTTCCTTTTCTTCCCTTTTTGCTTAATATATGTTATGTTATAAACCTACTTGCTCCATTCAAGTAATTAGAGTTCCCTTATAAAATATACACAAAATTGACTGAGGATGTACTTCAGTGATAGAGCATTTGCCTGACATGTGTGATGCCCCAGGTTTATCTTCAGCAACACACATACACACATACATGCACACAATTATATTTCTGAAAAATGTACTGAGAACTGGGTAAAAGGAATATGAGAATGTCCAAACTTAAAGAAAGGTAAAGTTGTTGTTGTTGTTTTGTTGTTGTTGTTGTTGTTGCTAGATGCTGTCAAGTTGGATGAGATTCACGATGACCCTAGGTACAACAAAATAAAATATTACGTTGTGCAACGTTGTGCAGTGTGCACAATCTTATTATGTTTGATCCCATTATTGCAGCCACTGTTTCTTATTTTAAGTCATACCACATCAACAAAAGGAGATCCTAGGGGTTTTACTCCATTCCCATCATTAAGGTCAACTATATTTTGAGGAGGCAACTCTTCCCCAGTCATTTCTTGAATGCCTTCTATCCTGAAGGATTCGTTTTCTAGTACTATACTTGACAGTGCTTTTCTGCTGTTTATAGCATTTTCAATGGCTATTTGTTTCAGGGGTGGGCTGCCATATCCTTCTTGCTAGTCTTTCTTAGTCTGGAAGGTCAGCTGAAACCTGTCCACCATGGGTGCCCCCTCCCCCCCCGTATCTGAAATATTGGTGGCATAGCTTTCAGTATCCCAGCAATACACAAGTCCTCACAGCACAACAAGATGACAGATATGTTGGGGAATGTAAAGTTAAAACCACAAATTAGACCTTTAGTTTCTGCACACCAGAAAGCTGAAACTTCCTTTCCAAGACTTTCTAGCTAAACAACACACACACACACACACACACACACACACATTTGGTATTTATTGCTCCTACCAGAAGGGTTTAATGAGTAACTTTGGCTACAAAGCAAGTACTACATAATTACTTTTAATTTATTACTAATTATATAGCATTTCTTTCAAACTGGTAATTTTTAGAAAATATTTTTCACTTTCCCAGTCACAGCTATCAGTGGAGAAAACATTAACCAACATGAGACTCTGAGCCATGAAAGTACAGGAATTAATTTTAAAAGGTTCACCTCAAGTCGTTGGATCATAACTGACTAGGGAATTTATTTATATTACAGTCTTAGTGTGTGATTTAGGAAAATCTTCCTTTACTAACTCAGTGTGTCCTGACTTTGGCAGGGTCCCTATCCATTACAACATGAAGCTGATGCAGATCTAATTAATGCAGGTAAACTCACTTTTTAAACATTTTTTCAACTTTTTTTTGCAATTAATTTAGTGCTCTGCCAGGTAATAGCAAGGATTTAGACTCAATTCTTTGTCTCTTTCTGGGAAGTGGTCGACTGTATTTAGAATTGAGGAGGGAGGTAGATACACCTTTCTAGTCCCTGTTTGAGGTCTCCTCTTTCAGGGATGACAGATAAAGAGGAAATACAGGTGGAGGCACTTTTAATTCAAGAGTCTTCATGGGTTAGTCAGGATACTGTCAGAAAAAAGTTAAAGAAAAGGACAATTTACAAAGGTATGGACAGTATGAAAAGAAACCCATAAAGAGTGGTAAAATCCCACAGGGAGTTATTATTATCCTTAGGCCTTAAGAGATAGTGGCAGGATCTCCTGCCTGTGCCTCCTATTGGCCAATCCCAAGTCAAAATAGATCAGCATTCTTTGGATGACAAAGATGGCAGTGAATCCATAGTAGCTGAAAGAAAAGGTATGGTGTGCTGTGGTCTTTGTTGTAGGCAATGCTTACCATCCTCTATTCTGTTTTGGAGTAAGAGATCATCCCCCCAAAGTACAGGGTTGCTTAAGGCTGTACCCTGCCACTAAATACAACCCAAGGATATTAGCAAAAGTACAGAGTTTCTTTGAACTGGAGACACTGTTCCTATAATCATAAGCTTTGCTTTTATTATTAGCCTGTTATTTGAGCAGGACTTGGAACTACATGTACTAGCACCCTAGAGGATGAAGAACAGGTCAGGCCTTTTGGCCAATGTCACTGCCTGTTTAAGCCAATACTGCCATCATGTTGGGCTACAGTTTATTCTTGGACTTGGGCTATCCATAAGGAACTAATTTCTTTGTTCTCACAGGATTTTCTGCACACTTCTATTATTCATCCTACCCCCCACAAAAGTATTATTCTTACTTTTCATTCAAAAATAATATCTGTAAGTGTCAGAAATAATACGAGCTAAACTTAAAGGCCAGCTGACAAGTAGAATTGATGTTTGATACTTGGAGTTTTTAGAAGTAATACAGCTTCTGGTTGAGTAGTTGAATTAGTTAACACAACTCAACTCTGCAAGGACCACTGTGATAAAGCAATGACATTTAACCAAGGCTGTAATTTAATTATACTGTACCCTTTAGCAATAGTTCATTGATCTGTGAAAATATTTGCTGCGTAGCTTAATTAATTTATGATGTTAGTAAGTTATTTGCAAAATGAATAACTCCATTTTCCAAATTTCAAGCTTCGGTCCATAAAACCCTCTTTCCTAGGAAAGTAGTTAATCTTTTCAATGACATTGTTGGACAGTAGGTGTTTCTGATTCTGTTGAGCTTAAAAGTAGCTCAGTCTTAATGACACTACCACTTTTCTATTTCACCTTTAATAAATACCATAGATAATCTTAAACTACCTTGTGAAGTAAGAATCATTGCTTAGGGGGAAGCCAAGCTGCAAATCAGTTGAGTAATACTCTAACTCTTTCATTGGGGTCCTTTTTTGGGATTTTTGTTGCTTTTGATTTTGGAACTGTAAAAATTAAGGAGGAAATACTTTTGAATTAGAGAATATAGAATATAAATGGGTGACTTCTTCAGCTACACAAATTACCAGGAAATTACCTGGAAGATTAGCCCCATTGTTCATGTTAATTTGAAAGGTTTTTCATGGAAATTCCTTTGAGTAAATTCAATGAGTTATGTTTCTGGGTATAATCATTTTATTAAAATTCCAGAATAATAATAGAACCTATATCCAAGTATCCTGTTTTTCTATATAGTAATCTTATAAGGTTATGTAAAAATGAATTACCTCTGAGATAAAATCATATGCCTTAGAGGGTACTTTTTCACATGCGTTACATTGGTATACATTGGTTACATTGGTATAGCCTCAAATGAGACCTTGTTATACATATGAGGACACCAAGGCCCAGAAAAATGAAGTGGTATGCTCAGTTCACAGTGAAGATAACATTGCTAGGGACTGAGTTCCCATCCCACAGTCTCCTGTTCCAGATCCTTGGCTTTTTCTCTGTACACTGAGTTATATCTGCTGATACTCTGATTTTTATGGAGGTACAGACAGCAGTGCTTAGAACATTTCAAAGGTCCTATCTGTACTCAAATCTGTAATAACTTGATGCAATTGTGAAATTTCTATTAAGTCTTATGTTTTTGCTTTTATATTAATGTGCATTTTGCATGCTTCCCTATTTCTTAATGCTTTTTTATTATTTTACCATACAAATAATGTTTTACGTGACCTACCTTTCATTAAAATTGTTTTAGAAAGAATTTCCATGTTAATCTCATAGCCTATATATAGGCCTGGCCCCCCGCCATGTACCTTTTCCTTCTTTTTCCTTTTTTTTTTTTTTTTTTTTCAGTACTAGACTTTTGAACCCAGGGCTTTGTGCATGCTAGTCAAGTGCTCTACCACTGATCTGTAACCACAGCCCCTTCTTTAAAATTTTTAATTTAGAACTAGGGTCTCACTAAGTTGTGCAGGCTGCCTGTGGCCTGGAACTCTCAATCTTCCTGCCTCAGCTTCCTGAGTAGCTGGGATAATAGGCATATACCTTTGCCATTAGTGGTTATCAACGGATTCAGGGAGTGATTCCACCCACCCCCTGGGATATTTGGCAATGTTTATGGACACTTTGCTTGCAGCCATAGCCCTGTGGCATCTGATCCCATCAGATCTCATAAGCTAAGCAGGGTCAGGCCTGGTTAGTCCTTGGATGGGAGACCTCCTGGGAACACCAGGTGCTGTAGGCTAGGGAGATGGACTGGCAACCCACTCCCAAAAATCAGTCCGCCATTGAAAATCCTGTGAACAGCAGAGAAGCACTGACAATAGTGTTTCTCCTGTTGTACGCAGGGTTGCTATGAGTCCAATACCGACTCTACAGCACCTAATAACAACAACAACAATAGATTCTATGGGGCTGGGATTTAGCTCAGTTCGTAGACTGCTCTTCTGCAGGCTCTGAGGTCCTGGGTTCCAGCACTGCAAAAATGGGAGAAGGATGTGGCAATCTACTCCTGAGGCAATCCCGAAACAATCAGCCATTGAAAACCCTATGAGGGTCACTATGAGTCCGAAACGACTCTGGCGCACAGCAACAGATACTTTCAATTGGCATACCTGGGAGATGGAGCACTATTAGGATCTAGTGTATAGAGGCAAAAGTTGCTACTAATCATCCTGCAGAAACCAGAATAGTCACCTGCATCCCGCAAAAGAGTTATCTAGCTCTAAAGGTCAATAGCTCTGAGGAGGAGAAACCCTGCTTTAGAGGTATCTGTACCACTTCTGAAGAGTCAAAAGCCTGCAGCCTGAAGTACAAATAGCATAACATTCTGTGTCTCAAATGATTGCAACTAACCTTTCCAGCTTTCATTTACACTACACCCTGCAAGGATGCCTTTGTGCACTCATACTGAACTGCTGGGTGTATTCTGATTATGATTTATACTTGCCTTCCTGTATGCCTTTGTTCCTACTATGCCCTTCCCCAGACTATATATATATGTATGTGTACATATGTATGTATATATAATTTTTCCCCCTTCCTTTTCCATCCCCATCTTCCTACTGGTAATTTGCTATCAAAATCCATTATAACTGTCCTTCACATTTTATCTCACTTCCAATCCTTCTGCAGCTTAAAAATGTCCCTCCCCTGAACCTACAACAGGTTGTCTACTGTCTTTCTCAGAAACATACTACATTTTGCCATGAGATTATCTGTCTGAGTTTATCTCTCTTGTAGGATAGTAAGCTGCTTTGGCTGAGGGCAGTGGTTCAAGTTCCTAGACCCACAGAATGGGCATCACTAGGAATGTTTTCAAAAGGAAATTCTCAGCCCCTACCATAGACCTATTGAATTAGAAACTCTGGAAGTTAGGTGTAGTAGCAGTCTATAATTTTAGAAAGCCCTCTAAGTGATTCTGATGGGTGTTCAAATTTGAGAGCCAATAGTTAAAGGTAACTGAATTTTGTTTGAAACACTGTTCAAGATACATAATAGATATTTTCTCATTGTTGAGTAAATGACCTATTAAATCATGAGCCAAAGATCTCAGTAACCATGAAATTGAGCATTTTACTGATCAAGTATCATAGAAAGATTGAGATATACACACAAAAATTGGAGGAGACAGAAAACCAATAAGGAATAGCCAAATAACAGTCATTCTTTATGTTGATTGCTTTATTAATTCTAGTTACATGACTTTTCTTGACCAAATTTGGCATTTTATTGAATAATCATGGCTTCGACTTTACAATATTTTTACTTAGATACTGGACACTTGAAATTCTAAAAATTCAAAATATTAAAAGTAGACCTACTATATGATTTAGAAAGCTTACTTCTGGGTTTATAGCCAATGGAAATGAAATCAGTATATCAAAGAGACATCTACCTGCACTCTCATGTTTATTGCAGCACTGTTCACAGTTGCCAATAAAATGGAAATATCCTATCAAATAATGAATAAAGAAGGTGTGATATATATATATATATACACAATAGAATACTACTCAGCCATAAAAAGGATGATATCCTGTCATTTATGACAACATGGATGGAACTGGAGATCATTATGTTGAGCAAAATAAATGAGGCACAGAAAGACAACTACTATATATTTTTAGTCAAGTGTGGAATATAATAAAGTTGTTATAGAGTACTTGATGGCTTGTATGTTGCTGTGATACTGAAAGCTATGGCACTGGTATTTCAGATACCATGGAGGACAGGCTTCAGCTGAGCTTCCAAACCAACACAGACTAGGGAGAAGAACCCAGCAGCCCACACCTGAAAAAATTAGCCATTGAAACCCCTATAGCAGGGAAGCACTGCTAAATATATTACTGGAAAATGAACCTCTCACGTTGGAAGGTATTCGAGAAACAACTGCAGAAAAGTTGCCTCCTCAAAGTAGAGTCAACCTTAATGATGGGAATAGAGTAAAACTTCTGGGGCCTCCTTTTGGTGATGTAGCATGACTCAACATGAAGAGGAGCACAGTAGTTGCAACAATGGGCTCAAACATAAAAAAAGATTGTGTACATGGCACAGCATTGGGAAGGGTTTCATTCTATTGTACACAGGGTCGCTATGAGTAAGACCTGACTGATAGCACCTAACAACAACAGGATATATGTTTACCCTGATTTAAACCTTTTGCAACATATATATGTGTTCAAACATCACATTGTACCCCATAAATATATTAATTTTTAATGTTTTTATATAGCAATTAAAAATAAATTGAAATTAAAAATACTGATAATTAAATTTATGTTAAAAGAATGTATTTTTTTTCCCATCTTGGGGGCTGAACCCAGGGAGGGCCTCACACATACTTTGCAGGTGCTCTGCCACTGAGCTGCACCTCTAGCCCCCTTTTCATGTTTTTATCTTGAGACAGGGTCTCACTAAGTTACATGGGCTACCTCTGACCTTGAACTTGTGTTCCTCTTGCCTCTGCCTCCAGTGTCTTTGGAGTTACAGGTATGTGCCATCATGTCCAGCATACATGTGATTTTTAAGATAGTAAGATGTATTAGCAGGGGCTTGATAACCTTTTTTTGTGTGTGAGAATTGTTTTCTTATGTCTTACAAAAATTGTGTTTTATAAATAATAGAAGGAAGGTCAGAGTTCTCCCCTTTGATCTCAGAATTTCCTATAACAAGGTAAATAACACCTTTGATATATTATCAGGCAATGGGTGTACCCTTTGGAAGTTATTGTGGCCAAACCTCTATAAAACAAAGAATTGAGATTTTTATGTTTTTCTTCTTTATTGTTTTACAAATTCTTCCTCCTTGATTCTCCACCTCACAGGATTGGTGAGGATGTGACTGTTGGGCATAGAAGTTGTGTTAGGATAAGGTTTTTCTGTATTGGGCCTATGCCAAGGCCTAGCACTCACACAGGGTGGCTGTACAGCCTCACTATATGAGCCACTTTCTAGGTCCTGTGGTATTTATCCCTTAAGGGGCAATGGCCCTGTCTCTTTTCTAAGAGGTTTGGAGAAAGTAATAATAATGACATTAATTAAAGCTCATGTTCCTGGAGCTTTTTCTCTATGCCAGGCTCTGGAGTAAGACCTTTACATGCTTTCTCTCATTTAATCCTCCCAGTCTTATGTGCTATCTAAAAGCCCCTTCTAACCATCCCAGAAAGTGATTTCTAAAGCTTTTCAGTATTTGTGGTACTTTGGGAGATTTGAAAATGTTTCTACCATGTAGAATCAAACTCCCTTGGGGAATAAATATTTTAGCATGATATAAATAGGTTTACTCTTTCCATATGTGGGCTCAGATGGAAGGGGATAGTGATGGAAAAGTTAGTTGTCAGAAGCTGGTAGGGGTGGTGGTGGTCAGCCCATTCTGGTCCTGATGTATTCTGGAGCTTTTCTGTATTTGATCTGCAGTTTGTCTCCCCACAGGTGATATTTTAACTGCTTGAAGACTGGATAAATGTGAAGATTTTTTTCCAGCTCTAGAATTTTCTTTACAATATGTAAATTTTAGAAATCCAAGAGATCCTCTTAGAAGTTAACTTTAAATATATTGGTCAATATTAATTACTATATTGTTCCTTGATTTCATCAAAGTTCTATGGTTTTAGTGGAAGAAGTGTGTAAAAGCAAGAGAGTAAAGATAAATCAAGGACAGAGAGGGCGAGGGAAGAAGAGGGAGAGAGACATTAAAAGAAGAGGGTTCAGGCTTAATCATATTAAATAATTAGGTGGGTCCTTTCTATATTGTTTACTGATTTTTATTTTCTTCCCAGCATCACTGAGGTATAATTGATCATTAAAAATGAAATATATTCATGGTATAGCAGATGATTTTATATACATACATATGTGTGAATATATTCATATATACATGCATGTATATATATATACATATATACACACACATTGTGAAATGAGTACTACAGTCAAGTTAATGAGCATATCCATTACCTCACAGTTACCACTTTTTCTTTGTAGTGAGAACATTTAAGATTTATTCTCTAAACACATTTCAAGTATGTGATACAGTATTATTAACTATACCACTGTGCTGTACATTAGATTCTCAGAACTAATCCATTTTTTAACTGGAATCTATTCATCCATTTTTTAAAAGGCAAAACTGAAGAACATGTCCTCTGTCATTCTCTTCAAAACTGTACTTCTTCTGTTCATGTTTATCTCATCTGTAATTCTGGTGACTTACAGTGGCATTGGATCCTGACAAGTGTCAAGCCAGAACTCCCTCATTCATATTAGCATTTGACTTGTTAAGGAAATGGTGGTGATAGACAGGTGTAGGTAGTTGCTTACAGAGAATTTCCAAATGATAGAACCATGAAAATTTGGTTATTTTCATCCAGCAGGGCAATGCTGAATAATGTCCGTGATACTCCTTTTTGCAGGGTAGACAGTTCTTCCTGTGATCCCTCCACCTGAATGCAACTGCACTATAATAAAGGGAGCTTAATTTTTTTTTTGAAGTCGAAAAGGTAAGGTTTTTCTGTCTATCATGATACTCTTAAAAATCTAATAGTTTTTTGTTTTTCTTTTTTTCTTTTCTTTTACATGTGTGTTTAGGCAAAGAAACAGTTACTATTCTTCCAGGAGCTTCTTTTTTCTCCAGCGATGAATCATTCGCAATGATTAGAGGGTAGGTAATAACATAGCCCCTCCTGTTCGTTCGCACGGTGTGGAGTGAGCTGAGTCATCCCCTGAACATGTGAGAACAGCTCTGAAACACAGTCCCATTTCTCACAGGCTCATTAAACTAGCAAGGCTTGTTCATCTGCAGAAACCTATGAAATTATTCCCACTGAAGGTTGGGCATTGAAATATCCAGCCGACTGTTATGAATAGAACCCCTGACATGGACTATGTATCTTCATGCCAACTAAATTGTAGTAAACGTTTCTAAGGTCCTTCCTGAAGATCTCAACGTTTTCTTCAAATTGTGCACTTAACTATCCAGATAGTGTTTGTCTTACAAATTGAGTCAGTCTCCCTCACTGAAGGAAATGAACTTCACTGTGCACACCTGTATTTAGATTGTTTTGGGGGCAATATAGACTATAATTAAAAATAAAAAAAACTCTTAATGGTCATTTCTCTGTGCCAGCTTGGAGCTGATCTATTTAGAAATCAGTTGTGGGGAAAGGAAAGGAAATGTATTTTGGGGGTATAGAATTATTTTAATTGCTGACACTTTCAAGCAAATGGGAAATAAACATTGTGAAGTTTGCTTTCTGTTTTCATTTTCTTTCTCAGGGGACATGTCAATCTAACAATGCTAGGAGCAATGCAGGTTTCCAAATATGGCGACCTGGCTAATTGGATGATACCTGTAAGTACACACATTTTTTTCTTCTGAATTATTCTTGATTCAGAATAAATATTTTTGAAATATTAATAAAAAGATCTCAAATTGCTATGAAATGAAAAAAATGAATAAATATTTTGTATATATTTCTTGTTTGAATCAAATTTTAATTAAATAAGCACTCATCATTGCTAGTTTGCTGTGTAGTTGGAACTAAAAACAGGCAAGGTCACGGCCAAAGTAACATTTTCCCTTAGAGAAACAAAGTTGGAGAAGACTTTTTGAAATAGGTTAATTATACTCTAATAAAAGCCAGAAAAAACAAACATTTATTATAACTAGACAGAACGATTAATAAGTTCACTTATTTTTTTGTTAATTTTATTTTTCTTATTCACAGTGATTAAAATCCTCTTCATGATTGGCCACACAACCCTGTAATCAGTCAATCACACTATCTTTTATTTTGGAAAGCAAAACCTGTGATGGTTAAACATGCTTGGAAGATGCTGACAGTTTTCTTTAATAAAGTCCTAAATGGAGGATGAAACCTCCTCATGTAATATGTTCAAGGTCATACCTTGACTGTTGGTAGAGTCAGGCTTTATTTCCTCTGCTTCTTCTACTGAGCCCTATTGCTTTTATTCTAAAATTTGAAATAGAAACGCATCCCAATTTTCTATACCAATAAGTATGCCCATAAACTGTCATCTGATTCTCAGGAGACCCTCCCTGATTTCTCTGAAGTGTTCAAAAGCTACCAACTCTTACAACTATAGCTGAGTTAGAATGACCATTTTTTTATAACTCAAATAACAAGATAGTTCATAATTTGCTAAGATATTTTTCTAATGATGGGTCCATAGTATTTTTTCTCTTAAATTTTAATTGTGAATGATTGGCGATTATTACTTAATGTTCTTGTTTCCTAACTTGCTCACATATTAGAATTTCCTGAGTTGCTTTAAGCCACGGAGTGGCCAGGCTATATCCCAGATTAATTAAATTGGAAAGTCTGGGACTGAAATCTAGGTATCAATATTATTAAAACTCTAAGAGGTTCTAATATGCATCAAGTTTGAGAACAAGGGTTTAATAATTACTAAAACTTTAAAATAATATTTCAGGTAGCATTAGATCAACGGACCTGAACTGACACAATCTCCAACATTGTAATTAGTTATGTTAATCCACCTTCCTCCAAGTTATTAGAAAAAAAGTCTAAGAGATTGCAAAAGAATTGTTCTCTCACAAACTATATGATCAGAAACACATGTTTTTATTAGGATTAGGTGATAGGAAAATTAAAAGTAAATACTATAGCACTTCATATATGTTGTTGATGTTAGGTGCCATCGAGTCGTGTCCGACTCATAGTGACCCTTCTAGGGTTTTCAATGGCTGATTGGGGATTACCATGTCCTTCTCCCATTTTTGCGGTGCTGGGAATTGAACTCAGGACCTCAGAGACTGCAGAGCAGTGCTCTACCAACTGAGCTAAATCCCAGCCCCACTTCCCATATAGTAGTTATTATTTTCATCCTCTTTAATGCTTTATGGCTTAACATTAAAGAGGAAATATTTGCCTGAAAATATATTAGCACAAAAAGACAATATATGGGAACCAGTACACCCTGTTTATTTTGAGTTGATGTTTGAGAACTGAAAATGAAATTCTTTGAGAATACACTACTTGCTTTCATTGGTTATGCATAAGACATATCCTACCCTTCTTATGTAGTTTCAGTAAGCAATCTATTTTTATTTGCCCCAAAGATTTATGTTGATTTATAAAATTTAGATATATTTTTATCACAAGATCTGGCATTCAAGAAGCTGAAAAGTTCAGCCTTATCATATAATTTTTCATTTACTTTTATCTTTTCACTGAGTTTAATAGTTTTGCAATGGTTGTGTAAGCCTTGCATTCTCAGCATCATGGCATCACAATCAATCCTTAAGGTATCAGACTGTAATAAATATGGAGCCTTTAAGACAAGTAAATAGTGTGGATGCTATCTGTCTTTCTCCTTTATAACTTCTTAGTATGCAGCGTTGGTCCCATGTACACAGATTTTTAACACGTTTTGCCGTGAGTATCCAAAAAGGGAAAAACCTGACAACAGTAGCTTGCTCTTTCAAGTTCCCTTTTTAGCGTGATGGTGGCAAAACTCTAGACACGCTAAGGAAGATGTGCAGCCAACAGAATCTGCATTCAGATCTGCTCTGGTGCCTTCCTAATGCCTATTTTTAGAAAACAGCTGGCATAGATTATTGACTTATGAGGGGAAGCAGATGTGCGTGATCAGCTATGGGAGCTGGCTATTGCAAGCATGAAATAGCAGCCTACTGGGCAGGGCTGCTGAAGATGAGTGGCACTAGAGACAAGGGCCCTCTGCTCACATGTGGAAAGGATTGAAATGAGGCATTCTTAAGGCAAAGGAGAATAGGACATTTTTAGTGTCTGTTTCCTTTCCCATTTTTCATTCTTTGTGCCTTTGTGCATTTGAAAAGACAAAATACAAATTAATGTTGTACTCATGTGTGCTAAATGTCTGAGTACATAAAGTTGATTGGATCCTCTAGACATATCTCTTTTATTATAAACTAAATCTCTAGTCTTCCTAATTCAACTCCATAAAAGAGGGTTAATTAAACCCCATAAAAGAGGGTTTGTGTTCAAGATTCAGTCTATTGGTTTTGTTGCATAAATTGTGTAGTCTAAATATTAAATCCAAAGATATGGAGATATACATATAAATATATAGATTACAACTGGATGAAGACTACATATCTAGATATTGTTTTAACATTGATGTCTTACTCATTTGGTCCTAAGACTCAGTCAAGTGCAAACCATAAGTAAGAAGGACAGGTGGAAAATATGTATGTGATGGTGTGAAGCTTCGACAGTTATTCAGTAATGCTTTTGTCTAATTAGTATAATATAGTGGAAAGCAACCAGAACTTTAGAATTAGACATACCTGTACTTAAATACTGGTCCTTTCACTTATTGGTGTTTTCCTCTCAGGGTATGCATTTGTTAAATGATAGTAATATTTAACTCATTATTGCTTATTCCACGAATTAAATTAGTTCACTCATTCAATAAGTATTCATTAGGCATACTCAAAGGGCCATGCACTACTATAGCTTTTTCGGGTTTCAGCAGGTAACAAAAGATAAAATTCTCTGTTTTTATGGAGCTCATATTCTAGCACCTGCAGCCATACCACTGTGGCATCCTATCCCATCAGATCTCAGAAGCTAAGCAGAGTTGGACCTGGTAGTACTTGGATGGGAGACTGCCTGGGAACACCAGGTGCTGTAGGCTTGGGAGAAGGATGGGACAACCCACTCCCAAAAAACAATCTGCCATTGGAAACCCTATGACTAGCAGAGAAGCACTGACAATAGTGTTTCCACTATTGTACACAAGGTTGCTATGAGTCAGACACCAACTCAACGACACCTAAAAACAACAATAGTCTAACAGGAATTGACAAACTATGGCCTATGTAAAGAATTTTTTAAATAAAATTTTATTGGAATGACTGTATTCCCTCATTTACATATTACTTATGACTATTTTTGTGGTGTAATAGAAAAGCTGAGTAGGTGGGATAGAGACTTGCTGTTGTTGTTGTTGTTAGGTGCCGTATCTGACTCATAGTGACCCTCAAAGGGTTTTCAATGGCTGATTGTTTCAGGATTGCCAGGCCCTTCTCCCATTTTTGCGGTGCTGGGAATTGAACTCAGGACCTCAGAGACTGCAGCACAGCGCTCTACCTACTGAGCTAAATCCCAGCCCCAGAGACTTGCTATGTGTTGGAAATTTAACCCCCAATGAAACAGTGTTGGGAGATAGGGCCTAATAAGAGATGGTTAGGTCATGAGGACTCTGCCCTCATGATGTTTCTCATAGTGCAAGTCTTCATAGCTGTTTCTATGATGGTTCCCTTCAATATGTGCTTTTAGTTCTTGTTATGGTGACTTGAGTGTGGCTTTAAGTTTCAGTCTTATTTAGTCCCTTTAATAAGGTGATTTCCTTTTGAAGGTTCTACCTAAGACTTCACATATTATAAGCTTTTTCCTCACTGGCTTTTTCCTCCACTGGGAGGAATGTGAATCATTCCTGGACCTGTGAGTTCTGCACATTTTGTACCGAACACTTGCTAGTAATTCTTTCCCAGGATTTGGCTAATTTTCTTTTTCTCTTTTCTTTTCTTTTTTTTTTTTTCTTCCCTCCCGCCTTCCCTCTCTTTCTCTCTTGCTTTCTTCCTTCCTCTCTTCTCTCTTCTCTTCTCTTTTCTTTCCTTTCTTTCTTTCCTGTACTAGGAGTTGAACCCAGGGCTTCACACATGCTAAACAAGTGCTTTGCCACTATGCTGTGCTCCCAACTCCCCCGACCCCTTAAAAATTGTTTTTATTGTGAGACAGAGTTGCCTAAGTTGTGCAGCCTGCCTCTGGCTTTGAACTTATGATCCTCCTGCCTCAGCCTTCTGAGTTGCTGGGATTGCAGGCATGCATCATCATGCCTGGCTAGAATTTAGCTGATTTTCTCTCTTCTATGTACACATTGTACCTGAAACAACTCTTCTGCAAATGTTCAGAACTAACTAACTCTCTCTGTAGTGACATCCTTTCTGGTATTTTCAGATCTCAACTAAAATTCTAGTTGCTTTAACCTGACCACACTGAACAAACTACTTGGTTCCACTTTCTCTACTATAGCCTGCAATTTCTCACCAGACTACAAGCTGAGGGCAGTTGAAGACTCAGCTCAGTGGTTTTTCTTATCTCAGAGATCACATAACTGTTCTGCCTGTTGTCTGATTTGGTCTGACTTTCTAATTGTTTAATACCATTTATATTATACTTACTGGAGGATTTTCTTAGTGTAAATCTCTCTATATCGAATATTTCTGTCAATGTTTTAGGATTTTTGATGCATATCTTGAGTTACCATCAAGAAAAGTTATCACAGTCCATAATTAACATTCTTTCTACTCTGTTACCAGCACTGGTCTCAGTTTTTTCTCTAATAAATAATTTTACTTTATAATTTTGCATTTCTTTAAAAACTACCATCTGAGACTGTTTAAAGATTGGGCAGTGCCTTACTCTGTTGGAAGGCACTAAGTACTCCTCCCTCTTGCTCTGGAGGTTTTCCTTTTGTCTTCTAGTGGTTATTAATAAATATTGTTCCAGGGCTGTTATCTTTGGTCATTTTAGAAGACAGCATTAGTGGTGGCTCCTCTCTGTGTTAGTGGATGTGTCTCAAGAGGCCAGCCATAGTAAGCATGGATATGTGTGTATGTGTGTGCTTCTTTTGTTTCCAGGATGTTGAACAAATTCTACATGTGAATGAAATAAAAACACAGCTACTTTATCTCATCTGGTGCCTCTTACTTTATGCAGTTAAGGAAGCTTTTCCTTTGCCTTTCATGAATACTCAGAGGCCGCATGATATTTCAGCTCACTCTCAGATAATAGACTGACCTTAGGTTCCTTTAATTCCTAAGCTCAGTTTCAATTTAGGAAGTGAAGGATCCAGTTTAAGATAGTGAACAATGCTTCAATATGTATTCAAAAGCAAGGCATCTCCTCACACTTCTGCTTTCCAAGGATGGTCTGCTTGCATTTGGGGAAGGTTGTGTGGTCTTCTGCTTTTTCTCTCTATTCATTTTCCTTCCCATAATTACTGCATAGTTGCTCACCAGGGTCAACATTCAACAGAAAACGAGGGCAAGGAAAGGGCCAGAGAGACCTCCTCTAGTTGGTGACTGGTACTACCACCTTCAGGTTCCATGCTTGCTGGTCCTGAAAAATGTTTAAAGCTGATCCTTTTGTGTATGTGTGTGCATGTGTATGCACTCCTACATACACAAACGTGACAGGGATAGGAAGGGTGTCTTTGAAGACTGTTTTCAGGGCCCTTCTTGCAGCGGCTGCTCTAATGGACAACGGCTTCCCCCACAGCTCCTCATTTTCCTGGGTACACTTTACATGTAGACTCCTGTCGATGGAGCCATCTTTTCCTCCTGGTGTACCTTGTTGACAAAGCACTGAGCCATCTTTAGGCTGGGCCTCTCGCATCTTGCATGCATTTGGGAAGTACTCCTGTGTTCCTTGTCCTACCTTCCATGGTAGGGCAGGTACTTCCCCTCAAGGGCTCTTCTAGCTTTCTCAGGCAGGAGTCAGTCACAAGTTCTTTAGCTACAGGGCCTGTCAGGCTCTGGGCGTAGTCAGCTAAGAGTGGAGCTGGCATACCCTTAACTCTCTCCTTGGTTGTTGGGAAATGGGAGTGGCATCACAGAATACTTTTTATCAAATAAATCCTTCATACAGAATCCACTGCTGTCTCCTCCCACATTCCTTGATCTTGCTAAGAGTCGTAAGGTCTTGCTTAGGGCTTAAGAACTTGCTTTTGACCAATTCCTTTGTAAATTCTGCCTCTGGCTATCCGTTCTGCACACTGGTATCTCATAACTCCGATATATGAACATCAGTCAAAAGCAAGGCAGGAAGAGCCCTTATGTAATACCTAGTTACCACTAGGTTTGCTCATTGACCTTCTATCCTCTTGCAGCCATTAATTCTCCTTCATAAACTCATATTCAGCTAACCCTTGGTGCCTGTAGGGTGATTCCCGTCTGTGGTTCCTGTGCATTGGGTGATTCCCCCCAACCAATGCTGTTTCATGCTGCCCAGGAAAGAGGGGACTGTAGAAAAACCTTGCCAAGCTCTGCCTGTTCTAGCAGGGAATAAAACTATGCTGCCCATTGAGGTAGACTTTTGCATCCTATGTCAATCCAAAACATGTTTAGTGCTAGCAGAATTTCCCAGAACAAAAACAGTTGTTCCTCCATGTCCAGTGATTTAACAAATGAGGATCCTTTTT
Organism: Pedetes capensis; assembly: GCA_007922755.1. Taxonomy (NCBI): domain Eukaryota; kingdom Metazoa; phylum Chordata; class Mammalia; order Rodentia; family Pedetidae; genus Pedetes; species Pedetes capensis. The sequence continues at coordinate 5,589 of VMDO01005404.1, read as the reverse complement.
TTCAAAGGTAATTTTGTATTCATGATTTATGAATTTAGGGTGTTATTAGAAACATAAAACAATTAACTGTTCTTTACTTGGATACTGTATTTGTTTATCCAAAAATACTTTTATCTATGACTGTGTAGAAAATATTATGTTTAAAAGTAATACTTAACTTCCTTATTTACATCCAGCATTTTTCAAACTAAAGTTATATATATATATATATATATATATATACATACATACATATATATGCTATAACATATATATTGATGTATTTGTTTTTTAAGGTAAATTCTACTTCCTTAGAAGATCCTGTTGATAATGAAAAGCTATAATTAAGGTTCAAAAACTTTAGCTAAATGCTAAATCTGTTATTTTTTTAAGGAAGTAACTAATAGTTATTAAGCCAAGCTAGATGTCTATAGCCATACCACCCTGGCATTCAATCTCATCTGATCTCGGAAGCTAAGCGGGGTTAGGTCTGATTAGTACTTGGATGGGAGGCTGCCTCATAATACTGTGTTCTATAGGCTTAGGAGAAGGACCTGGTAGCCCACTCCCAAAACAATCAGCCAAAGAAAACCCTATGAATAGCAGAGAAGTACTGACAGTCTCAGGTAGTGTTTTATTCTGTTGTACCTAGAGTCACTATGAGTCAGACCTGACTCAAAGGCACTTAATGACAACAACAATGCCCAGGTACTGTGCTGTCTTATATGTATATTTATTGTTATTTAATCCTCACAGAATACTGTGAATTAAATACAATCATACCTCAGAATCTGGGGGGAATTAGTTCTGGGACCCTCTATGAGTAGCAAAGTCTAGGGATGCTCAAATCTCTCATATTGTAAAATAATACAGTATTTGCATATAGTCTGAGCATACTTTCTCATATACTTTAAATCATTTCTAGACTTCTTATGCTACTGTGTATTCTTATACTACTGTGTAAATGCTATATAAATAGTTGTTATGTTATTTAGGGAATAATGACAAGAAGATGTTTGTATATGTTCAAAACAGACTCTTTTGTTTCAAATAATTTTTCTGTGGTTGGTTGAGTCTGAAGATGAGGAACCCATGGATATGGAGGGATGACTATATATCAATTACTTAACATTCCTCACAAGTTCTTAAAACCGTGACCCTTTGTTTTTATGTGTCTCCCATTCTGCCACAAGACACTTCTTGGAGGTATTTAACTAATGGCTTTCATGTTAGAAACAAAACAACTTCAAAATAAATGAATATCCTTGCAACATTTCTGTAAACTTTAGGAAGAAGAGTTCTTTCATTTTTTTCACTGTGTTTGGTAAATATATTGCAGGTAGAAGGATGTGTACCATACATGTGATACTTGGTTTTGGTGGGGCTTTTGAAAGGTGCTGCATTAAGCACTTGTCTGTTTTGTCTTCTGCATTGTATTTCCTTTTTGCTTTCATCCAGATTATAAAGTATCCACCATCTAATCACATGTTGTTGTTGTTGTTGTTGTTAGATGCTGTCGAGTCAGGTCCAACTCATAGCAACCCTCATAAGGTTTTCAGTGGCTGTTTTGGTATTGCTTTGGAATGGATTGCCCCATCCTTCTCCCAAATCACATATAGTTAGCCTAAATTTTGTGTACAAATTACTTACTGATTTTTATTTTTTATAGTTTACCAATTGAATTCCTTGGAAAGGTTTAGGGCCTTTACTAGGATTTTTCTTAAAAAATTAGCTTTCAGCAATACTTAATGGGAGAAATACTGAAGGACAGTTGTGGAAGTATAAGAACCATTGCAAAGAGAAATGGTAGGGAGAAATTAAAAAAAAGAAAATTAACATTAAGATCAGAAAGAAACCAGAGCAAATTCACTAGCAAGACAGTTTACCCATCCTAGGTCCCCTATGCATGCTAACCTTTTAGGCACACAAAAGAACATGAGAATATGAAGGGGTCCTTATTTCAATTTCCAGCAGTCTGAAAGATATTTTAACTTTTAATTACTATCTGAATCCTTTTTTTATTGTGGAGGAAAGGATCTGTTTCTCCCTTTGCTATGCTTCATATGATATATTTGGGAATAACTACTTAACTCTTAAGAACTTTGACTAGTCCCTGGAACTCAGATGTATTCGAGCCAGAGACTCAGCAAAAGGTGAAGTGGACAACTTAGTTGTTCCAAGGAGGCCACAAGGACTCCCATAAATTCTTGTAAGATTTTGCTGTGGTGTGAGAAGGCAGCTTTTTTGCATAGGGTAGGAGTTTGTTCATCTTTGAATCAGTCTGTCTGCCTCACTCTCTCTTTCTTTCCCTCCCTTTCTTTTTCCCTCCCCCCGCCCCCACTCTGTGTGTGTGTGTTTATTTCTTTTGTTCTTTCTCCTCTTTATTTTCCTTTTTCTAGCAGGACTGAGCAATGAGTATGATATTTGCAGTAATATCCCTTTGGCTAATGATGCATTTGTATGTCAGTAGCAGACCCTTCTCATTAAATAGTCCACTTAAAAGGAGGAGAATAAATATTAGAAATGATAAATGAGGCCTCCTAGAAACCCATTATTAGTAATATGACAAGTAATGGTGCTGCTGAGTCGACTTAGCAGGGACTGAAACCAAAGAACTGATGACAACATGACCCTGCGGCTAAGGGCTAATGAATCTTGAATACTAAATTTTATTAAATCACTGAATTTCCGTCTATTCTTTATTCTTTTGGCTTAGAGACTATCTTGATCAACACTTCTATTTTTTTAAAGTTTTGTTAGAGAAAGTGTTAAATATATACAGAATTTGCCAAATAAACATGTACATCTTGGGACAAATACTTTCTGTTTTACTGTTTTAAGAATGTGTTGAATGCTTACATTCAATTAATACCATCTTTTGTACAAACATCATACTATACATTGCTACCATAACTCAATTCAACTTCAAGAAGTAATACATAGAAAACATCTCTTAAAATGTGTATACATTTTTGGCACCCCCAGTATATATGAAATAGAGTAGTGGCATCCATCTATGAGGGCTGGGATTTAGCTCAGTTGGTAGAGTGCTGCGCTGCAGTCTCTGAGGTCCCAAGTTCAATTCCCAGCACCGCAAAAATGGGAGAATGACCTGGCAATCCACTCCCAAGGCAATCCCAAAACAGTCAGCCATTGAAAACCCTATGAGGGTCACTGTGAGTCGGATACTGACTCGACGGCACCTAACAACAACAACAATCCATCTATGAAGCGTAAGCCTGGCCAATATTTGTTCTTCTGTATTCCTATTCAATTTTCCCTCCATCCAGATTATTTTGATGCAAACCTTTCACATCATATTATTCTATCCATAAATATTTCCATATTGTCTGTGAAAGATTCCTTTCCAATTACCTTATAACAGGATTCCTTTTATAAACCACAATCCTGTTATCTCTTCTGTCAGCAAGGAGGTAAAGAAGTAATTCCCTAATATCATTCAGCCATCGGGCACCATAATTTCACTGACAGAAAACCTGAATACAAAGAAATGAAGTGACTGGATCCAGTTCACAGAACTAGTGACTAGCTAAGTCAATACTGGAACTCATCTCTCCTGTTTCACTGTCTTTTAGGGATGCTCTTTCCACTATATGAGGAAAAGTTTAGTTTTGAAATACAACGTTCCAGTACAAAGAACTTCTCATTTTTCTTGCAGCCACGCTGAGAAGTAGCTCTGTATCTATTTCAAGTTGCTTAACCTTTCTAGTCCTCAGATCTGTATTTTTAAAATGTGAGGGACAGCATAGTTTTTACTCAGCAAAATGTATGTTGTTGTTGTTGTTGTTGTTGTTGTTAGGTGCCATCGAGTCAGTATCCAACTCATAGTGACCCTCTGTACAACAGGGGAAACACTATTGTCAGTGCTTCTCTGCTGTTCATAGGATTTTCAATGGCAGATTGATTTTTGGGAGGGGGTTGTCAGGTCCTTCTCCCAAGCCTACAGCATCTGGTGTTCCCAGGCGGTCTCCCATCCAGGTACTAACCAGGCCCGACCCTGCTTAGCTTCCAAGATCTGACAGGATCAGATTATTAGGGCTCTTTTTTTCTTTTTGTGTTAGGTGTTTTATTAGCAGTGAGGGTAGAGTCATGAGCAAAACAATACAGTCCTCTCCCTTACAGAGAGTATTATTTCTGTGATGAAAACAGTAAAAGAGAAGGATGGCAGATAGTACTGTTGATGTAGAAAGTTATTGTGTTCTCCACATTAAATATATTGACTTGGGAGGAACTAAAGGGTTTGTAAAAGTTAAGTCTTCTTGTACAGGAGCTCAATATATTTCACTATATTTAGGTCTCATGTCCTTCATTCCATTTGTTATTTTATAGTTTTGTCAATATTTTGAGCTAGATATTCCATTTCAGTTTCTAAATGGATATTGCCAATATTAGGGAAAACTACTAATTTCTGTATATTTGTCTTATACTTTACTAAATTCTCTCATTAGCAATGACTTTTTTAGAATTTCACAGATAGTCTACTCATTTATCTGCAAATAGTCATAGTTCTTTTCCTCCTAATATCCATGCCACTTAGTTTGTTCTCTTTATTTAGTATAATTTCTAAAACAAAATGAATAAATAGTAATGATTAAGGACTTTCTTGGTTTTGATGGGTGTTCATTTAGAATTTTAACCTTTTTTTTTTTTTTTGCCTTACTGGAGGTTGAACACAGGGCCTCGCACTTGCATGCTTATCAAATGCTATACCACTGAGCTGTATCCCCAGCCCACTTTTTTACTTTTTGAGACAGGGTCTCGCTAATTTACTCAGACTGCTTCTGTTCTCAAACTTGTGATCCTCCTGCCTCTGCCTCCCGAGTTGCTGGGATAACAAGTGTGTGCCACTGAGCCGGGCTAGAATTTTAACTTTCAATATTATGCTTACTGTTTTTGGTTCAAATAAATGTCCTTTGTACTGTTTTAGGAGTTTTCTTCCAGTCCTTTTGCTTAAAATTTTTGAACTGAATGGCAGTTAAATTTTTTATCCAATGTGTTTCCATCTATGGATCACACAGCTCTTCACCTTTACTTGAATATTATTCAAATTGATAGATGTTAAATCATTGTTACTCTTTTAGTATAGTTTTTAGCAAGAGTGCTGCTCTGCACTCCCTGAGGCCCCAAGTGCCATCCCCAGCACCACAGAATTGGGAGAAGGACCATGAAACCCACTCTTAAAACAATCCTGCATCAGCCACTGAAAACTCTATGAACAGCAGAGAACCACTGATGTAGCACCAGGGATGGCACGGTGTTGGGGAATGTTTCATTCTCTTATATATAGGGTTGCTGTGAGTTGACCCTGACTAGACAGCACCTAACAACAACAAGAAAATTTTTTTATGCTTATTGAGCTCACCTTTTTAAAACCTTCTTGTGAAATTTTGTTAATTTGTAGTTTTCTGGAAAGCATTTAATTCTTTTGGATTTTTGAATTTATTGATCTAAAATATGTACTATTGTATAATTTCTTTAATTTCCCCAAAAGGTGTTATTGTATCTACCCTTTATTCTTTATATGGTAGATGTTCATTTGATAATTTAATTTAGTTAGTTTTACAAGAAATTTGTCTGCTTTAAAATTAA